>PVKS010004164.1:0-96029 GCA_004027875.1 Aplodontia rufa
GTTATTTCCTGTGGAAGAAACTAAGAAAATATTTCCACTGACATAACTCCCCAATTTGCAAACATGTTAGCCACAAAATATCAAAGAGAAGTTCCATAGAAAGAAAAGAAAAGGCTGGGTGTGGTAGAATAGGCCTGTAAACAGCCCAACAACTCCAGAGGCTGAGGTAAGAGGACTGCAAGTTCAAAGACAGCCCCAGTAATTTAGCAGGGCCCTAAGCAGCTTAGTAACTTAGCAAGACCTTGTCATAAATAAATAAATAAATAAATAAACAAACAAACAAATAAACAAACGGGTTGGGGATGTGGTTTAGTGGTTAAGTGGCCCTGGGTTCAACAAAAAAAAAAAATTGTATATATACATATAGTGATTTGTGCATTGGGTTGTTTTGTGTTTTTCTTTCCTCAGTCCTGAGCATTGAACCTAGAAGCATTCTATCCCTGTGCTACATCCCCAGTTCTTTTTGAGACAGGGTCTCCAAAAGTTGCTCTGATTAGCCAGGAAATTGTGATCCTCCTGCTTTAGCCTCCCAAGTCTTTGAGATTACAGAATTGTACCATACCACCTAGTATAAATATTATTTTTAAAATTATACTACATAAACTTACTATATAAGCCATAAATATCTTACACAATATCAATATGTCCATAAGGAGTATTCCTCGGGTTACAAGTTGGGCTGGAGTTTAGAGCCTTAAAATCAGGTGCTCATCTCCTTGCCACACCCCCTTTGACCCTGGTGCTCTTCATGACTGTACTCACAAGGAATGCTAAGTGAAAGCCAAATGGAAATGCTGCATTGCTTTAGTGGATGGGCGAGTCTCCCAGAGTCTAGCAATTGGTGCTATAGCAGAGGCTTAGGGATAGATATGTGAGTGGGCTTCCTACTCCCTCTCTGGCTCCCTGAGGAAACCACTTGACTGAGCACACAAATGAAAGGAGGCAACAGGAAAAGCAGAGGATGGACCCATCCACATATGCTCACCATATGGGAACAGGTGATACACAAGAGGACAGGCCCTCCACCATACCAACTGCTCAGAAACAAGGGAGTGGAGACAAGAGGATGGGCACAGTGACTGATCAGCCTGTTCAGATGCAGTGGAACTGCCCCATAGTGAGCAAAGGACACAGAGGATCTCTCTCCACAGGTAGATGTAGCTTCCAGTTCCTGGGTCAAGAACATAGTTAGGCATGGTACCCTGCTGATTACCAGGGCTCCACAGCTCCAGCACAGTAATGTCTAAGAAAAGGAATTCTCTGTCCTTGAAGATCATTGCCACTTTGTGTCCACATTTTGGAGTTATCAAGGTTTGACAACATTTGTGCTCTCAGAAAGTAGCATCCCAATACACCAAGCTCCCCCTCCTTGGATGCCCAACTTACCCTTGGCCTTGGGAGAGCCAGCAGCAGTGACTACTCCAAGCCTAAAACCTCATGCCCCACCCAGTGTGCTCTACTTAACAGCACCCCTGAGCAACAGGACCTTTCCAAGACCTTGGCTTTTCTAGAGCAATTCCCTTCATCAGTTATCTTCTCTCTCCACCTCATCCTCTCTTTTGCTTCCTTGAATCCTTCCTAGCATCAGTTTGAGACCCACCTCCTACTCAGACCTTTGCAGCCACAGAACTATTTTCAAGTGATGGTCCATAATTTCCCCAGATTTCTAGTACCACTATATGATAATATCAATGCTATGAATGGGAGAGGATGACAAAATAGAAGAAATAAATCTATACAAAGCGAATGTGTATAAAGAAACACTACACCAAATCCTGAAACCAAAAGAGAGAAATCAATTGTGCCATTTGGCTAAATTTTTCATGTAAATTGTTCTTATTATTGTTTTATTATTATTAACAGCATCCGAACGGTCCTGACTTTTTGAAGATGCCAGGAGCAATTTGAAATATTATCTGATTGAATCTGAACCTGACTGGTTAACATATTACCTTATAGAATGAACAAAGAAATGCATGAGCTGTAAACACACACTGTTAATCTCAACATAAAATAGCTATACATGGTATAGTATCTGTACTAACAAAATGGCTTCAAATTTTCTATGTTAATTTAAGTATTTTAACTATGGTTACTTAAGTATTTATGAATAAAATCATATACTGTTTAGAAATTGTTTAAAATTAGTTCTGGGGAGATGATGAGGGAGGTGAAGAAAAAACAAAGAAAACTATATTGACCATATGTTTATGATTTTTTAATTTGGTAGACAAACTCCATAAGGAATTCCATTATACTGTCCTCTCTATTTTTGTCTATGTTGAGAATTTTCTGCAATATACCAATTTTTACTGGAAAATATCACTAGAGATTATATATACATAAAATACCTTTACATAATTTTTGTGTTTGAATAAACTATAAACTAAATAAGCTGCTAAATAGTTTTTCTTTTTAATATATTAATTCATTTTCTTTTGGCCCTACTTTACAATTACTTACTATAATCATATTGTAGGATATCAGAATCTACATAAATGAAGATTTTAAAAAGAAAAAAATCTATACTCTCAAATTTCCATCTAAAATAACTGCCCTTTTATCCTAGATAATTATCATATATAATGTTTAGTTCTATGATCTGTAACTCCCACTAACTAATGCCATTTTCTATAGTCAACTAAACGTACCAAGAGCAATGTACTTATTACATTGCTTAATAATAAAGTAACATTATAAGTAAAAATACTTATAGTTAAAAGATTCAAGAGCAATATTTATATAAAATGTAGCAAAATACGAGTTTTCAAGCTATTATACTCATAGTTGTTACACTGGACAGTTATAAAGGATAATATACACAATATCAAAGTAACAAAGACAAGCTCTCAATTTGTAATAATTTCTGAAATCTACTGATTTTCTTTTAAAATTATTCACCACTTGTTGAATTCTGAGAGAAAAACATCTCTGAAGTTTTGGCTGAGGAGGACTGTAATATCTCAAAGCAGAAACATATTCCTGCTTATTTAAGATTCTCTTTAATTAGAAATAGAAGCCAGTTGATTTATTTGTAAATGGTTCCTTGGTTGGCATTATAGGAACTAAGACATACACCTCAGGTGATCGGCGTTTGTAGCACAATTCCTTTCATCAGTTATTTTCTCTCTCCTCCTTTCTTTAGCTTGAATCCTTCCTAGGTTAAGTTTGAGACCCACCTCCTATTCAGAGCTCTGTAGCCACAAAACTGTTTTCATTCCCTGATCTCTTTGGGCCCTTAGGATCTTTACAAAAATCTTAACATTCACTGCTTCTGTTGTTTTTCAAGCATATTTGTAATGCTTCCTGAAGGCAGAATGAACATTGAATCCATCCTCTCTCCCTTGCTCAATAAATACATACTGCTTAAAAACAAGTTAATCCTCATGTGTGTCTAAATAGTTTATATTTACTTTTTTGTGTGGAGAGGGGTGAGTATGGGACATTGAACCCAGCGCTTTGTACAAGTTAGTAATCTCTATTACTGAGCTACAATCCCAAACCAAATGTTTTGGAATGTTTCCAAAACTTTTTTTATATTTCTCTTTTCCCAGAGAATCCCAAATCTAATCTTAATAAATTGTATTTATTATGATCACTGTTTATGCTAAATTGTGATCCAGTTACCTCTCTCTTTCTCTATCATTCTTACAGTAAGTATCCTGCCTCTATCAGTCTCTAACTTACTTTTCTACTTCTGTGGTTTGAAAACCAAAAGAAATCTGATTTTAATAACAAAAGCAGAAGTTGGACACCGTGGCCCTCCCTGTGATCCTAGCAACTCAGGAAAGTGAGGCAGGAGGAGTACAAGCTCAACGCCAGGCTTGGAAATTTTAGAAAACCCTATCTTAAAATAAAGTGTTTAAAAGGGCTGGGATTTTAGCTCAGTGGTAAAAACACCCCTGGGCTCAATGCCCAGTACCAAAAAAAAGAGCTGTTAAAATTATTTGTACATTGAAACCTCAGTAAGGTATATAGGGTTTATAGCTAAACCTCGCTCATTCTTCAGTAGCAGAGACATTTTTCTCTTCCATGCACCCAGCTGAAACTCCTAGTAAATGTATGTAATGTGCAATTCTTCAAAATATATACCTAATGCCAAAGTTACCCAAATAAACATCTCTTAAAATGAGGCATGAATGTTGAATCTTTATATGACACACTGAGAAAGCAAAAATTGTGTACCAATAATACAATTGGAAATATGTAGAAAACTTCCATTCAAGAATCATACTTCAGGGGCTGAAGAGGTGGCTCAGCAGTAGAGCACTTGCCTTGCATTCTTGAGGACTCAGGTTCAAACCCCAGCAACACATACACAACTAAGTGTCAGAAAAACAGAAAACAGATGAAAAAAATAAATAAAATTGACTCTTTCTCACTCTCTCTTTCTCTGTAAATGAATCATACTTCAAAGACATCAAAATGTATGCAAACTACTAACAGCTGCCCGCTGTTCCTGAGCACTCTCACACTCATTCTTCACTTAAAGAATATTGCCTTTTTGAAAGACCAGGGTCAGTACAGGTTACATTTCTAGAATCGTATGCCACTGAAACTAAGAATAGAACTTCATTCCTTCAAAGGAAAAAAAAAAAAAAAGAAAACATTTACAGATTTGGTGGGCAATCTATTTTCTCTTATTTTAAAAAGAAATTCTCCAGGGGATGGAGATGTAGCTCAGTGATGGAGCATTTGCCTGGCATACATGATGTCCTGGGTTCAATGCCCAAACACTGCAAAAAATGTAAAAACAAAATTTAGCTCCCTAAAGAATTTCTCCAGAATTCTCTCTTCTCTCCCCCGCCCCAGTGTTCTAGTCCAAATAAGAAAATCTGTTTAGGCACACATGTCATGGAGCTTCAGATTTTTAAAGATTATTAAATTTTCCAGGTAAAAATATGTATTCTCCAACATAATAGATATGCAGATATAGGTTTATTTTATAAAAAAGAAAGAAAGAAAAAGAAAAACTGTTAGAATCAGCACATTACAGCAACACAGCAAAATCTATGTTCATAGCAGTTCAATTTACACTAGCTAAATTATGGAACCAACCCAGATGACCCTCATTGGATGAATGGATCCAAAAGCTGTGAGATACACACACACACACACAATGGAATTCTACTCAGCAACTAGAAAAACATGATATTGCAGCCTTTGAAGGTAAACTGATGGCAATGGAAGAAATCATGCTGAGCGAACCTAGCCAACCCAGAGACTCAAGAGGTGAATGTTTTCCCTCATTTCTAGAGGCTAACATAAAACCCAGGCTTGGGTGAAAGGTTATCAAACTCATGTATTAGACCCAGCAATGGTGTAGCAACACAATCTAGGGAACCACAGGTATGCATGGGGTCTGGAGAGGAGAAGCAGCAGGGGAGGGGAGAAAAAAATAAATGTTCTCTAGATTACAAATGTCAATTCGGACATTATACTTCCATTAAAATAAAAATATGTAATAAAAAGAGGATAACTACTTGTGACTGTGAAATTTTTAAATTATCTTAAATTATTTTAAATTATCTTAAATTATTTTTAAATTATCTAAGAATGCCAGTTAACAAGGTGACCAATACTGGAATTTAGCAGGCACTACGATCATAGTGCTGAGAAAAAATAAGTTTTAAGATATATGTATCCCTTTGAACACATTAGACTTTAATAGTTCTCAAAATGCTACTAGAGCGCCCTCTAGTGTCATTTCTACCTTTTTATCAACTAAATCCTTTCTTCTAGTTTTTCCACCCCTCCTTCTCTCCCTCCTTTCCCCCTTCTTGCCCTCTTTCGTCTTCTCCTTCTTTTTGGAGCTAGCGTCTTGTTTGCTAAGTTTCTGAGGCTGTCTTTAAACGTGCAATTCTCTTGCCTCTTAACCTTCTGAGTTGCTCGGATTACAGGTGTACACCACCATGCCCAGCTTCCTAGAGGCTATTTTAAGACAAATAATTAGGAAGAGAGAATAACAACTTTCATTTATGTCATAGCTGAGGGGTTTTTTTTCTGTTTTTTGATACTTCGGATGAACCCAGGGGGACCCTACTGCCGAACTAACCCTTTTTATTTTGAAACAGGGGTCTAAGTTGCCCAGGCTAGCCTTGAACTTACCATCCTCCTGCCTCAGCCTCCCAAGTATCTGTAATTACATGCAGGTATAGACGGTACAGAATTTATTAACTTCACTGAAAGAATATTTCCTGTAGGAAGGAACATACTATTTTTCCAACTGGCTTATAAGAACTCTAGTATCCACATGTAGATAAATGGAAACAAGTTGGTGAATGTTTTTATCTTAGGTGACACTTGTTGAAGAAGGTATGGGTGAATTTTGTGGAGATTTGCAAATGCTTTTCAAATAATTCATCAAAATGAGAGACATGGAAAAACAAACTTTAAAAATTAATTTGTACATCTAGGTGAAGGCCACAGAGGTGTTCCTTGTCCTCTTTTTCAGCTTTTGAAATTTTGAAATCTTTCAAAATAAAAACTATGTCTAGGAAATATTTCAAAATAAAAGTTGGCGTGGAGGGTGTAGCTCAGTGGAAGTATGCTTGGGTTAGACCTTCAGCTCTGCAAAGAAATTTAAATAAATAGATGAAAGGTTAGATGAAGATACAAATACAATAATCACTTTTTAAATATGCCTGAGGTCGGCCAACCTTGGGTTAGACACCTTCACAGGCCAATTTCTTCCTATGGCTAAAGCTAAGATCTACTCTCTGAAGTATCACAGAGGAAGCATAATCTCTTCTGCTAGTGAAGTCAGCTGGCATGCTGCTTCTCCCTCACCACCACATCTTTATTGCTAAGTAGACATCTTCTTAGTATAACTTATACTCAATATGCCATGTGCAATCCAAATAATTTACCTAGTCAAAATAAGATGCTAGTATATGCTGTGTATATGTTTGTCTCATTCTGTAGTTTTCTCATTATTGATAAATATTGAACTTTATAAAATCTCTAAATATTTCCTCTATGAAATCTTATTAAACCAGATTGCTTTTATTCTATAACTTTAAAACAAGAAAAGAATATTTATGGTCTCTGAGGTCTCAAGATTTTTTTAGAAGGAAATTATCAATAATCAAAGCATTCAGAAAGACTCTTTATTTCATTTTTATTAAGTAACTTTGTATCCCTTCCTACACTTCTGGCAATAAAACTCTGCATGCATATAACCTGCCTATGATGTAGATAATAAAATTTCACAACCTCACCTTAAAAATAAATCTCTCTAATTAAACCAAAGAGTCTGAGAAAGAGATGTCCCTTCTGGCAGTTATGAAAAAAGAAATACAATTCTATATCATCAGCTACTTCAAAACACTTGATTTGATAAGGTATTAAATTAAGAAAGCTACCAAGAATATCAAGTTTGTTCTCAGCAATATGGAGACATGTGACTATGCATAATTGTTACTAGAAAATCATCTTTTCTTTGTTAAAAAAAAAAAAACTTCATTCCCGGTTAATATAAATGTTATCGGAACCAAAGGGTCTTGTAAGACTGCAAAGGCTTTAGAAAGTGGAAATGCATCCTTTGAAATTACAGAAATCTGTAACTCTGGTTGTCTTTTTGATAAGGTTTTAACATGCGAAGAATGTTGTAACTGAAATATGAATTTTTCTGCCAAATTTAAAGAAAATCATTAGTACTGTTCTTTTCTCCCATATGCATAATGGAATAACTAAAATTTTATGCTTTGTAGTAGTTATGTTTCTAAATCTGAGAGTATGAAATTTATATTAATGCATCCATCCATTATGGTACAAACAGAAGCATGATAAAGCAAGAAACACAAGAATCCAGTACAAGTATCAACTCCAGTGAGAACAAACTTCTGCCTCCTCCATGATGAAAGGGTTCTGGTGTAATCAACCTATCAAAAAGCAGCTATTTAGTCTCTTTGTGACACTGCACCATATTGGGGACTCAGGGTTGCTGGTGGTACTTATCAATCTGGGCTTTTAGCAGGGGCAGAGCTACATAGCCTTGGTAAGAGGATGTCTATGCTACTGGGCCCAGGTTCATCTCCATGGCAAATAACAGTTACATGCCTACTGAGTAAGCACTTGAATGGCCTGTGCTTACCAACACAACTTCCCCAAGGTGGACCATCTTGTTCACGTGATTATTGACAACATCGTCCCAAATCAGACCTGTTGGTGAGAATTACATGGGGCATAAATTTCCTTATATCTAGTGACATTAGGAAAGATTCATCTCTTCTCCAGTTGTTCTTATTCCCAATCTTATAATTCTATTTCTTCAAAATCCCTGATCATCTAACCAAGTCATTAATTACTACTTGTTAATCAATATAAATACCTACTTTAGGCTATTTCATTACTGTCACAGAGACATACTGCTTGAAGTTCTATACACTGACAATATTTCCCAAGTCTATCACTACTACCACCCAGAATATTGCACAGAGCATTTGTAAATCAAACTGAAATTCTCTTCTTCCTCTGTTTCATTAGAAATCTCCCTAAGAGGTGAAAGTGAAATACAATTGTGAATTAATTACTCAAATAACAGTTATACCTTCAGATTCTGCTTGAGTCCAGCCCTTTAATGCATCACTTCCACTTGATTATGCAATCTTTTGGGAATGTCCAACCTTACAATTCTGAGGGTAAAATAATACTTAGTACATAGTGAGAAACTCAGATATCACAATCACCTACAATGTCTCACAGGCATTTAATCACAGCCAGGGCTGATGAGACCATGACTTTGTCATAAAATTCCATGATCCTATTAGAACATATAACAGCCTACATACACCCCCACCTCAGACACTTAAAAAACATTCAGTATATAAAAGGAAAGCATCAAAGTTGTTCTCTTGGCAGTCTAGACCAGCTAGAGAGACTTATCTTTCTCTAAACTCTACTCAAAGTTAGCAGTCCTTTAAATCACACTATATCCTAATGGTGTAAGTTTAACTTCTTGGTATGATGAATATGACATAAAGCTTTTTCACCTTCCACAAGCAGGGAAAGAAAGAGTCAGCTACAATTTGGAGTCAGTTGACCTTAGTGGTAAAACCCCCAGTTCCTCATTGCTTTGTTAATTCCTGTTGAGCTGTGTCTGGCTCTGTCTGCCCATAAACTGACTTTTCCTTATACAATTGCTGCTCAGGCAAGGTCCTCATATAGTCCTCAAATCAGGCAATAACATCCTCATTAAATAGGGAAGAGAAAATGTTAACAGTAGGCAAGGAAAGATCAGTGGTAATCAGGGATTCATGGTGATATGATACATTTGAATTTTTAATATACCCTCATTCCAAACCTTGCTATCTTATTATCTCCCAGTCAATATCCTAATTTTCACAGCATAGATCAAATGTTCCTGTGAATCTAATCAATGCTATAATTAGAAACACATGGTATCAAACCCTTAAATTTAGCTTTTAGCTAGTGTAGCCTTATGGATTCAAGAAATGGATTAGTCTTCTAATATTGTTATAGAATGACCTTAGGTTTCAATTCATACCATGGCCAAGAATATGAAATTTTGACCTTGCCATTCTGTCACTAAATTGTCTAGTACTTTAGAGAAAAACATCTCCACAGACTTTGAATGACTCATCCATTTTAATATTCTTTGGCAACATCTCTGTAGTCCTTAGGGCCTTACTGTCATAGTTCACATGAAATTTGTTCCCCAGCAGCTCAATATGTGAGGCAATGCAAAAACACTGAGAGATGAAATGATTGGGTTGAGAGCCTTAACCTGGTCAGTGAATTAATCCATTGTAGGGATTAATTGGGTGAGAATGTAGGGTGTGGCTAGAAGAGGTGGGTTGTTGGGGGTGTGCCTTTGGGGTATATATTTTGTATTTGGTGTGTGGACTCTTACTCTGCTTCCCAATCATCATGTGAGCTGCTTCCTTCCACCACACTCTTCCACCTTGATATTCAGCCTTACCTCAAGCCCCAAGAAATGGAGTCAGCCTTCTATGGTTTACAACCTCTGAAACAGTGAGCCCCCAAATAAACTCTTCCTCCATTAATTGTTCTTGTTGGATCCTTTAGTTACAGCAGCACTGACACTTACCTTCAATATTTATTTACAGGAAATAAGTGATTTTTTTAATTAACTGTTCTACCCCTGCATACCTGGAGTGACTCATCGTCCTCAGAGTCATCTAAATTTTCAATTCCTTTGGCCTCCACCAGGTCAGGTGACTAATCACAAAGAGACCCATCTCCATGATGGCTTGTTTTCATAACTTTCTAAATAAAGGAAGGGCACTTTAATGTCAGGCATCAAACTAATGAAATATGTCCATCAAAGATTTGATTGTGGACTCATTTGGTATTGTGTTTTTTCTGCTCCATCTCTTCCATTACTTGCCAGCCACTGTTTCAAGCCTCCTCCATTGTCTAGCCTATGATAGAAGGGAAACTTGAAGAGATCACATTTTACATGGCCAGCACAGTTGCAATCTATTTTTAGTACCCTTCAGGTATAGCACATTGTAGGTACTGCATTCTTCTTTGAATGGGAGATTTCTGAGATTCACAAAGAACCCTTCCCCATTTGGAATCTCCTACCTACAATTCTTTATAAGGATGATCACCCAAAGTCCATAGTTTAGATTTCTTCACTCTTGGTATTGCACATTCCAAGGGTTTTGAAAACATGACTAATGACATGTATCCACCATTATAGTATCACACAAAATGATTTCAATACCCTAAATATAGCTGTGCTCTGACTTTCCATCCCCCCACCACCAAACTCTGGCAATCACTAATGTTTTCAGTTTTCGTTTTCAAGAATGTCATATAGTTGGTTTTTACAATATGTACCCTTTTCAAATTGGCTTCCTTCACTTAGTAATATGCATTTATACTTCCTCCATGTTGTTTCATGGCTTGATAGCTCATTTCTCTTTACCACTTCATAACACTCCACTGTCTGAATACATTGTAGTTTATCTATCCACTCATCTAAAGGGCATCTTGGTTCCTTCTAAGTTTTGCTGGACCATATAGCAAAAGTATGATCAGTTTTTAAGAGACTGCAAAACTGTCTTCCCAAGAGGCTGAATTAATCTGCATTTCCTCCAGCAATTTGTAAGTTCCTATTGCTCTACATCCTCACCAGCATTTCGTGCTGTCAGCGCTTTGAATTTGGGCTATTCTATGTGTAGTGATATCTTATTGTTCTAATTTGCAATTAACTAACAGCATGATATTAAACATCTTTTCATATGATTATTTGACATATATATTTCTTCTTTAGAGGATGTTCAGATCTTTTGTATTTTTAAATCAAGTGTTTTTTTTTTTTGGTTTAGTTTTAAGAGTTCTTTGTGTGTTTTCAATAATAGTACTTTATCAGATGTATTTTGCAAATACTTTCTCCTGGTCTGTGGCTTGTCTTCTTTCTTGACATTGTCTTTCATAAAACAAATTTCTCATTTACATTATCCATCTTTCAATGCAATATGTCTACTTTTTCCACTAAAACCCTCATCATATTAATTACAGTTGTTTTAAATGCATGGTATGATCACTCCAACATCCCTGCCATCCTCTGCTGTTACCAGGTATAGGGTGTCCTCAGTTCTTGTCTTCCTGAAAGATTTCAGTCAAGAGACAGAGTTACAAAAAGTATAAGGGAAGTGGAAGTATGCCCCCCACACCGAGTAGGACCTCCAAGAGAAGAAAATGGCCAAGTCTTCCACATGGCGAGTTTTCATATTTGGTCTGGGAACCTCTCTCCTCATGTACTACATATTTGGGACAATAACTTGGTTTCCCACCATGCCGGAAATTTTTTCACCATGGACTGTATTTTCTCCAGAATGATAGGGAGCTGTCTGACCACAAGATGATTCCTGGGTGGTTAATGACCAGTTGGGTGCAACCCAAGGGCAGACCCTTAATTTCCCTTTCCCTACCTCCCTTGCTCTTCTCTATTTAAGATACCTACTCTCACAAGAGGACTGGTTACTCTACCCATTTGAACCGTGTTTGGCCTTTTAGAGTGACTTGCAATTTTTTATTGAAAGCAGATGTAATTAATGTACTTGGTAAAAGGAACCCCAGTAAACAGGGCTTTAGCAGTAAGGGGAGCAAGTGTTCTATTGCTTTATGATTTGGTAGGTCTTTTAGTGAGCCTATGCCCTTAGGTTGTGTACTTCAGAGTGCTTCCCAGTTGAATTTCATTTTTTTTTCACCCTCCCTTAGGTGGTACAGGATGGCTAGAGAAGGACTGATGGTAAAATATGTACCTTCAACCAGCAATGATGAAGCACTGGCAAAAATCACCATAAGTTAGGCCTTGAGGGCAAACCTTGTTAAGAACAGAATGTCCTGTTATTTCTAAAAATGTTTACTTTTCCACTCACCTTTCAAGGAAAAACAGGGAATTTTTCTCCCACCTTCACTGTGACAATGAGATATGAATTGAGGGGTATAAAAAAGAAAGATATACTGAGTCTCAAAAGATAAAAGCCTATGAGGAGAGGGAGAGGGAGAAAGAGAGAATTAATTTTATTTAATTTTTCATCTGGTTTTTGTTTTTCTTACATTAGTTGTGTATGTGGTGCTGGGGTTCAAACCTAGGTCCTCACACATGCCAGGCAAGCTTTCTACCACTGAACAACTGCTCCAGCCCTATCCATGAACTTCTGAAATGCAGAACAAGCAACTCTGTGCAACTCTATGTCCTTATCCACAAAAAGTAACATGATGCAAAGACCATTCACAAGCATAAGGAAACCTGGCATAAAATTGCATAACTCTGCCCTGACTCCACCTCTACTCAAGCCCCTAGCTACTGTCCCACTATTTATATTTATATATATTATATTTATATATTAATTATATATTATATTTAATACTTTAGACCAAGGGGTTACTGTCTCTCATTCTTGAAATACCTCCCTTCAATGAGTATTCCTTGCTTTACTCCAAAAGACACATCTCTATCTTTATAGACCATACTCTCCCTTCAATGCATATTTCTTCCTGTAACCCAACAAATGTCTATCTCTTGAGGTACCCCACATTGTCCCTTAAATGTAAATCTACTAAATTTGTCTGTGTCTCTGTCATGTGCTGAAATTCTTTTCCATCACATGTGTCAATGACCTCATTTGTACTGAGTTGAAATTTCCCTCTCTGGGAACTCCTCTGGTGATAAGAATTCATTGAGGAGTCAGGTGTGGTGGACCCCAGTGACTCAGGAGGCTTAGACAGGAGGATTATAAGTTCAAGGCCAGCCTTGGCAACTTAGTAAGACCCTGTCTCAAAATAAAATAAAAAGGACTGGGGATGTAGCTTAGTGGCAAAAGCACACCTGGGTTCAACCCCGGGTACCAAAAAAAAAAAAAAAAAAAAAAAAAAAAAAAAAAAAGGAACTCATGTAGGTAAAACTAAAAAGTATGACAACGCCCTTTCCCCATAACTGGGTGCTCCTAGAGTTTAACTTAGCTCACAAACTAATCTATAAGACTCCAGTAATTCATCGATTACAGTTCAGGTTTTCTTACCCCAGTAATAGTTCCATTAGACATGGGGTTTCTACCCTAGTAAACTGATTCTGTGTTCACTTGTCTGTCTCTCTAATTTGGGGGCAGCAATTTTCCCTGTTTTCCAACCTATTTTAATACACATGTCAACTTTGTTACAATATTCACATAATTGAAAATGGATTTAATGAGTTAAAGAATTACAAATGTTCTATAAGGTTGGTGTGAGACTTGCATAGCAGAGTAACAAGAAAAGGATGCAGAGGTAAGCAGGGAGAGGTATCTTGGCCTGACTGGTCAAGAAGCAGAATCTGGATTGTATCCATCTCTTAGCTCTTATAGATTTTCAAATACAATAAAGACATTTGTTTAAAACCCAACTTGCTAAAAAATGTTTAGAAGCAGAAAGAAAATGGCATTAATCAATGTATGTTTTACAAAGATCATAAGGTGATATTAATTTAGAAGTGCATTAGGGTCAGGGATTCAGGGAGAGGCTCTTCAGTAACTGTAAGAAAAAATGAGACTGAACTAAGGCAGCAGTAATGGGAGAAAAATGCACACATGATGTGAGCAATACTTAGGGCTTGGAGACATGCAGGGACTAAGGGAGAAGTTGTGACTCCCAGGCTTCATGTGGACAGTATGGACACACGATACAGAAAGGAGAGAACACAAGATGAGTTTTGGGTGAGCTGTGTTGTAAAGACTGTAAGAAATCCTCAGATAGACAGACAGTAGACACCTGTGCACTCAAGCCTAGATTTAGGGGAGTCATTTCAACTGGAGATAATAATCTGGTAGTGATTCTCATATAAAAAGAAGTTAAAAGTCATAGTGTGGGATGAGAGGGTGGATTGAAGGGAGGGAAGGGCTTTGGAGAAAATCCAAACCCTGTGCATTTTGGAAATGAGCTTTGAAAAAGACTGAAAAGCAGAAAGAAACATAGGTGCCTGATAGAGCCATTTCAACAAAACTCAGCTTCTACAATGATCAGTGTTTAAGAATACACTGGCAAGTAAATACTCCATCCTTCTTCTCTACATTGTGGCACATGTTTAAAATGCATCCAGTCCTGGAAACTTTGTGCTGTCCTCAACCCTCCTTGAAAAGTCTCTTCATGTGTCCTATGTACTACTGAGGCATGAACTAGGCTAATAGAAATGAGGAGCTTGGCGAATGAAATCCCACCACCTCAGACTAAAAGCTAGGCTAAGGCTTGTTTTTTGTTGCTGTTTGTTTGGTTTTGTTGTTGTTGTTGTTGTTGGCTGCCCAACTGGAAGGCCTCACTCTGGCTTGGATGCCCATGCATTCTATTGTTGCCCCAGGCTTCCTTCACTACCCTAACATTAGTCAAGTCCAAAAGTTGTTCTGAACCCAAGCAATTCTTTTGTTACAAGGCACAAATCCAAATTAACAAGCATATCACCTCACTGTGGAAATAAGAAATTAAAATTGTACATTTTCAACTGAGTCAAACAAAGCTAACCGCTAAGCGGGTGACTCCAATGAAAGGTTAGTTCCCCATCAAAACAGTATTAAAGACAACACCTAGACAAGAGTCACCAATGGATGCTGTGGGAGCGTTCCTTGCTTGCTTGTAATAACCTTGCTACCAAATTCTCACCCTCTACCCTTCATTCTTCCGGTGTGCGAGACAAGAGCCCCCCAACGTTCACAGGGCCCCTGTGTTACACAATTGTTGGGCCCATCCCGAACCCTGCATACCTATCAGGAGCTGCATCCCCGACTAAGAGGTGGAGAAGTTTCCAGAACGGGCCTCCCTCCCTCTTGCGCTCACTTTATCACTAGTCCTACGTCTTCGTTTCCTCTCTTGGTGGAGAGTCCCCTGAGATGCGATATCTTATTCATCCCGTGTTCCCAGGGTCAAAGGGCTTAGAAGGGAAAGAAGTATTGGCCTAAGGGGCACAAAAATGAAGCAGGCCTGTCCCTGTTTCTCACGTTCTTCCGGTGAAATTCCAGTTCCTTGCACCTCTCTCTTTCAAGCTTTGACTACGATGGCTGACCTAAATCCAAAGACCTTTCTTAAAGCCACACGCTGACAGGGCAAGCAGCCAAGTGGAAACCAAACACCAAACCCGTCCGCGTCCCACCACCTGGCAACCCCGAGAGCGGACGTGCGCCAGGACCCAAGCACCACCCTTCCGGTTCTGGCCACGCCCCGCGCACGCCACGCCCCTTCCCGGGCCTCTATCCGCCGCGCGGAGTGGACTCGTGGACATGGCGAACCAGGTAACTCGGGGTACGCTGTGGGCTCCGGACTAGGGGAAGGAAGAGCGCAGGGCTTGGTCGGGGAGGGGATCCTGTTACCAAAGTTGAAATGGAGCTTCCGGCCACCTAATCCGGAAGGAGGGGAAGGAAGCTTTGTTTTGGCTTCTCGCTTTCTGCTTCTGAAATAGCCTGAGTAGCGCGCGGGTAGGAGGGAGAGTGGGGGCAGGGACTGGTCAAGTGAGTGTCCTAAAAAGAACGGCCTTGGAGAGGCCATTGAGCTTTGCGCGGAATTAACTCACTTGCTTGGCGTGCTTGCAAGCGGCAAAGCTGCAACCGGTCACGCAAACTCCTCGGGCTTGTGCTTCATAGTTGCAGTTCATGACTTGGAATCCGCTTAGTTATTGTGCCACCTAGGAGTGTGTTTTGGAAAGACTCTTAGATTCCTGTCTTTAACATTTTTGAGCTCTTAGGCACCTCCGTACATAACAACTCTGCAAGGCATTGTTTTCCGTGTCAGAGACCAAAAACTGAAGCTTAAGAAATTGGTTGTACTTCGTGATCACACTAACTAGTCAGGATCCCGACCCAGGCTTGTCCGTAGTGACAAGATCCTGAAATGCATATTAAACAATTAAGGCAGAAATACACGAAAAAGATGAAAAATCTGTCAAAAGTTGCTGATTGTTTCAACGCGTTACAAACTTTAGGTGTTTTCTGGAAGGATGTATTACCTTAAATGCTGAAGTTTTGTGTGTTTTTTTTTTTTAACAACTTTATTGAGTTTTTCACATGGCCTTAGTTGCTCCAACACTTAGTTGTGTACGTGGTGCTGGGGTTTGAACCCGGGTCCTCGCGCTTGCCAGGCAAGCACCGAAACCGCTGAGCCACCGCTCCAGCCCAAATGCTGAAGTTTAAAGCGATAAATTCTTCACTCTTTCACAGTTAACATGTAGCTGTTTTTCCTTGTCACCAAATATCTTCAGAGAAGGTGAAAAATTGTAACTCCCATCATAGTTTAAATGTTGAAGTAGGGCAGTTTTACCTGGATTTAGGGTGGGTATTTGTTTTGCTTAGGATTGTTAGTGAAAGGAAAAGGTTTAGCTGCTTTCAAACAAGTTTGAGAGGCGTCACACTTGGGTTCTGTATAATTATTTATTTGTTGCTTTCTGTAATTGAGCTACATGACTACATTGTTAGCAATCTGTTTGATCCTTTGGGATCTTATTTTGAGATCACATTGAAGTGAAAAAAGATCCTACTGCAGTGTCTAAATTCTTTATAATGTCATATTGAATACCTACATTTTAATTTTAAAAGCAATAATTTGCAGCTACACTATTTCCCCAGGCCATTCTTTACATCTTTATATAGTTCACCTCTGCTTTTCCTCAACTCAGTTCTGCTGCCACTGATAACTACTTGTTTTTGCAAAGTGTCACCATGCCAAGAACTTAGGAACTTTGTGTTCATTTTCATTCACTCATAATCATCCTATCTGTGAGTGTTTTATTTATAACTACTTCTTCCTCATTCTTTATTCCCCAAATTAGAAGTGATATTTTCCTTCAGGTCTTTCTTTCTGTAGCACTTTGTGCCTGTTTCTTTAAATCACATTTAAACCCAGTGGTATGTAACCTTTAGTCTTTGAACACATTTCATAAGCATTTTGTGAAATGATCAAAATCTTTCTCATTATGCTTGATTTTCTGGTAGTGGGGAGGTAAGTGTACTGACTATGATCTCCTAATTTACTATAAATACACAGTACAAGTCACATATGTAATTAAAATTTTCTAGTGTTCATGTTAGAAAGGAAAAAGGAACAAGTGAAGTTTTAGTAGTTTATTTATATAATCCAGTACATTCAAAATATTACTGAGCTGGGCCCAGTGGCATACACCTATAATCACAGCTACTCAGGAAGTTGAAGCTGGAGGATTACAAATTCAAGGGCAACCTGGATGACTTAATGAGACCTTATCTCAAAATTTTAAAAAAGGGGTGCGGTGGTAGCTCAGTAACAAGAGTGCCACTGGGTTCAATCTCCAGTACCACCAAAAAGAACTTTTTAAAAATGTGTATGTATGAGATATTTTTACCAGCTTTTGTACTAAGTCTTCAAAATCCAGGTATATTTTACATCTTCAGCATATCTCAGATCAGACTGACCATTTTGCTTGTACTGAATACCCATATGTGCAAAATCCTGGATTTTACATTTGTACCTATTTTTTTTACATATGTAGCAAATGGCTACTGAATTAGCATATTTATAATTTGAAGTTCCCCCATTCTGATACTTCTTACCACCTTCCTATCAATCAGTTTTGTACTAAACTGGTGCTATTTAAACCTTTCTGAGCAAAAGAGTTTAATAGGGCACATGTTAAACATACCACCTCAATGACAGGTGTACTGAATCAGATGCTCTTGGGACCTATATTCTTATTCTCCTTTTTTTTATGCATTGTAGAGAGTCATTAAATATTGGATGAATAAGACTTCTTAGCCAAAAGAGGTTTCTGTTCCAGATTGGGCAGTCCTCTCAAGTCTTTTTGAAGTATACTATTTTTATGATATCTAAAAACAGTTCTCCATTCACTTTCTCTGTGAATCTGTGGTATACTTTCTGAAATTAGCATTCATTGTTATCTAACTTGACCATTAAGTGATTAGTTTAGGAAGATGAACAGCTTACTCTCTTTTTTCCCCACTTTAGGTTATCAAGTGCAAGGCTGCAGTTGCCTGGGAGGCTGGAAAGCCTCTCTCCATAGAGGAGGTAGAAGTAGCACCCCCAAAGGCTCATGAAGTTCGAATTAAGGTAATGATACACCTAAGGTTTTGGGAGAAGAAAAGAAGAAGAAAAAAAAAAATAGTGAAGTCTCTGGGTGAATGAGTAGATCTGACATCTACTGAGGATAAACTCCAAAGAGGAATGATAATTCAGTTTTGTTAGAAGGGACTTCAAATAAGATTTGGAAAGAGGTTCCTGATTGACTGAAGCCACAAGCAAATGAAGTCTCCTGCTTTGCTTAGACAGCTTTAAAATATACTATTCCTGACAGACCAGGCCAGGATCCAGCAGGTTCATTATTTTAGTGCCTCTCAACTTCCACTGCAGCAGAGAAGGGAAGTTATCCTTGAAGAAAGGCATATTGTACAAGATAGCTAGCTGGACAAATATTGTCATTTATAAAACTGAAAGCATTCTACTCTTTACTTATTTGTAATATAAAATTAATAGTTAAAAGTAGTGACCACTAAATTTTTTTTTTACTAATATTCTAGGAAAATGTTACATTTTAGGAAAAGAGTCCTCTCTCTTTTGCTGTTACTTTTAAGTATACCGCCCCCATCCTACTTCCAAATATATACTACACATACTGGCTCCTGATCCCAAAGATTATACATATCAAATGGGGGAAGCCCACAACCAAATAACTTTAAGGTCCTTTTCAGTTCAGACCCAGGAATCTGAAACCTTATATGATAGTTTGTGTATTTTTCAAGTTGAGAAATTGCCAATTGTGCTTTTGCCACTGAAGAAGAGTATTTGTCCTGAACATACTAAAATGAACTGTCTGGAACACGATGAGTTCACTTTCGTCTATGAGAAACTGCTGACAGATAACGAAAGAGTGTTACATTGTAAGTGGGTATATAGACCGGAAGCAGAAAGGCATAAATACAAATACTCCAAGATTCTTGTCTTCTGTGCTTTTTGTGCTTGGGAAAGATAAGATACTTGAAAACCAGCAAAACAGGAATAAAAGGTTTATTTAAGTAGAAATTATGTATGGTAACAAAAGAATTGGTTCCACTAAAATATCATAGTTTGGACCCAGACTCAAACAGACTGGTATACTTCAGAAATAGTACTTTTTTAGACATCACACCTCCCAGAAGCCCTGAGGAAGCCAGCAGTGAGATGGGTTATTTGTTCTGCAACATGTAATGTACCTTTCCTCACCTGAAGGCATAAAATTACCTTATTTACCTTCTCCTGCTAACATGCACTGAAAAAAGGAATAGATATGCCACATTTCATTGTGTATAGATGCACTATTATTTTTATGTATCAATAAAAAAAAATGCTGCCAATTCTATTCGTTAGGATGCCATGGGTCATGGACCCTTGCTGATTTTAGAGAAGTTAAAATAGGAAAGAAATGTTTCTTAGAATCAATAAAATATGAAATTAAAATAAAATATCTTTTATTTGACTCACACTTCACTCTAAACTGCATGCATACACACACACACTCTTCAGTGCTTATTTTAATATCCTGACAGATCATTGCCACTGCACTTTGCCACACTGATGCCTATACTCTAAGTGGAGCTGATCCTGAGGGATGTTTTCCAGTGATCTTGGGACATGAAGGTGCTGGAATTGTGGAAAGCATTGGCGAAGGGGTAACGAAGTTGAAGGCAGGTAAGGAGAATATTTGGACCACTTATTTGATGGTTTGGGCTTTATATGTATAGGGAAGTTACTTTTCTGATAAACTACACACTGCTTATAAACAGGCTATTGCCTAAAAAAAAAAAAAAATGTGAAGACAGATTTCATTCCTCATCTGGGAAGCACAAATATTTGGATTTTTTTATTCTGCTCTTGAATTTAGAGACTGTTCTTCATCTGAAACTGTTTAAGTACATTTCGAAAGCCCATTTTAGCAAATTAAGCAAGAATTCTTATATTGATGTAGTCATCAATAAGTCACTATTTTAAAGTACATGACCTTGTTCTCCAGTGGTTTTAAGTTTCATTTAGATAAAAACCTTGAAACATACCTTTTGCATAACTTTACATAGGTGAAGTTTTAAACTATGAGGTTGTTAACTTTGCTGACTACAGAGAAAGGAATGGAATTTGCAAAGGCTACTTTAAATTCATTTAGAAACATATGCCTCCCATTCAGGATGTTTTTGTGTTTGTTTTCCAGGTGATACTGTCATTCCACTTTATATCCCACAGTGTGGAGAATGCAAATTTTGTCTCAATCCAAAAACCAACCTTTGCCAGAAGATAAGGTTAGTATCTTTTTGTTATATTCTAAAAACAAGAGGGCACATTATAGAAATAATAATAATTGTATGGCAGTTTTGCAGTGCATTTTACATGAATTATCTCATTTCATCTATAAAGCAGTCTCACTATCACTGTTATTAATAACCTCATTTTCAAAGATGTGAAAATTAAGACTCAAGAAATTAAGTATTTGCACAGTATCACTAGTCATTACCATATAGAACAGAAGTTTTGTGAACCCATTCTCTTTTCCTCAACACTAGGCTAGATTTGCAAGGAAGGACATGTTTATGAGATTAAATGAAATCATTCTTATGAGTCACTTTCTTGTTCATTAAATCAAAGTAATAAAATTTTCTTCATAAAATTGTTGGGAGTCCTACTAGAAGAGATAACATAACCCCTTGACACAGAAAAGGAAGTCATTTTATTGTAGGGCACTGGCACTTAAATAAAACTTCAGGGTAATTTAAGATCCCCTTTTGTTTGTTCCTTTGTTTTCTTTTTATTAAAATAGAACATACATATAATACCATTCTTACAGTGTACAAATCTTCAGTAAGCCCAGTGAATGTTACTCTGTACACACCTGATGATTAGAATCCTTAATCAGATCAAAAGGAAAGATCTCTGCCAGCACCCCACAAAGTCCCTCATGTCCCTTTCAAATCAAACCTACCTCCCTCAAAGGCAATCACCATCCTGGTGACTTTCATTGTAGAACTTTATAGAAGTAGAATCATGTAGCATGTGCTCTTTTGTCAGGTTTCTTTCATTCATCATATCTGAGATTAAGTCCAAGTTGCTGTGTGCATCTCTGTTTTTTGTTCTGTCATATTGCATTTTCATGTTGGTGGACCTTTAGGTTGCTCCCAGCTTGTGGCTGTTAGGATTAATGCTACCAGGGACATTCTTACACATATCTTTTTTTTTTTTCTCGTTTTTTTTTTCTTTTTAAGAAAGAGAAAGTCTATTTTATTTATTTATTCATCTGGTTTTTGTCTTCCTGACATGTAGTTGTATGCGTGGTGCTGCAGATCAAACTCTGGTGCTTGCACATGCCAGGCAGGCGCTCTACCACTCAGCTATCTCTCCAGCCCTTTTACATATATCTTGTACTTGAATATATGTACTACCTGTTTGGGATGTTTTCCTGAGATTGGTGTTGCTAAGTTGTGGGATACACATCTACAACTTTCCAGTGTGAACGTATGTTTGTGCTACCACCAGCATCATATAGGAGATCCATTTGTTCTTGTGTTTGTTTTCTAATGCCATTGCATTGAGAAAATTAACTTATACTTTTATAAAACAAAATTTCATTTATTTTATAACATAAATCCAGTTACTTTTGGGGAAAACTAGAGCAAAAAAACAAGTATTCATTTGAAAGGGAAATTAAAATACAGTCTAAAGAAATTTGTGATACATCAAGTATATAATATAATCATAATCATTTATGAGGGCTTGTTATGACTGACCAGCCAGCCTATCAGAGGAAAAAAATTCTATGAAAGATGATATATTGCCTGTCACCTTTGATTCAAGAAACTCTTCTGGTAAAGAGTGACTTAAATCACTCCCATAAAGATATACAACATTTATTTTTGGTGGAGCTCTTATACCTGTTCTTTGTTTCTGATTGTTTTATTTTTCTCTCAAAGGAAAAAATCTACTCTTTTTTTTTTTTTTTTTTTAGGGCTGAGGACCGAACTTGGGGCCTTGTGCATGCTCGGCAAGCACTCTGCCACTGAGCTAAATCCCCAACCCCAAAAAATCTACTCTTGAATCTAGAAGCAAACCATTTTTTCATCTGTTTAATTATACACATAATTCCAAAGGGGTTATCTAAAAGTGTACATCAAATTACAATGTTTATTAAAGATAACATATTTATTAAACATACTCCTTGCCAGACACAACAATAATGTATTAGCTATGTATAACTCATTAGATTTTTATAGCAATTTACAAGGAAGATACTATTGGTTTTCCACACTTTCTAGTGAGAAATTCACTTAAGGCACAAAGGTGAACTTAACCCAAGATCGCACAGGATTTGAACCAAGCAATTTGAATTTAGGGCCTGTTCTCCTAATCAAGATGTTATACCCCTTCTGTTTTAGAATATCAGTGATTTTGTTGCCATTTATTGTATTGTTTGTCTGTGTGAGGTTTTCTTTTTGTTTTATTTTTTTTCCCCTCTATTAGTGTACCAGCTACACAGGCAGAAAGGGAAAAGGAAATAGAACATGAATCCTTGAGTTGGAATCCAACAGACTGAAACACCCAAATTAATCAGTTCAGCCATCTGTTTTCATCAGTTGATCTGGATACTTGCTTGTATGCTGTACTTGTATAAATACTGGTTTTGACATAAACGTTTATGAGGTTAACATTTGCTCTCAGAGGTCTATAATGGTTTTTTGTTTGTTTTCTTGTGATCCTGAGGCTCAAACCAGGGCCTCAAGCATGGTAGGCAAGGCGCTCTACTACTGAGCTATATCCCTAACCTTTATGATAGAATTTTAAAATAATTTTATCTGATCATTAAGTTGTACTTGGACATCATCGTGTGCCTCTCTCTGCTGCTGCTGTAGCCCTGCATAGCATAAGGAGGCATGCACAGCATGAAGCACAAATACCACTCGTGTTTCCATCTCTGGTTTGCTGGAGTTCAAGGGCCATGGCAAAAAAAAAAACCTGAAAACTCTGCTTAACCTTTACCTTGAAAATGGATTTCTCATTATCAGGAAATTGAGGACTGGATTTTGTCAACTAAGGCTGTGAAGATAGACATGGGATTTGATGAGTTGAGGAGCAGGAGTTTTGTTTTTTCCCTTGATGTTTTCCTCTTACTTGTGAAAGACCACCACTCTGCTTTGAGATGATTTCTCACTTGTTCTGACATCTTTCAGGACCTTGGAGTGCTAAAATTGAACATTTTCTGGGGGGTATGGATATAATACTTGGTCTGGAATCAGCTTTAAATATACCTTGTATGTAAATAATGATAAACTAGTTAAGATGATCAGGGTGGCCTGACTTGCTTTTTGTTGCAAAGGACATTAGGTATTCAGTACTAGAGTTAGTGTTTATGAAAGCAATTGGTCAGGGGCTCTTTTTTTCTCTCAAGGAGTTAACATTCTAAAAAGGGATCCAGGCCAGGACAGAGGTCATGACTATAATCCCAAGGACTCAGGAGGCTGAGCCAGGAGGATCACAAGTTCAGGGCCAGCCTCAGCAGCTTAGGCCCCAAAGCAACTTACTGAGACCCTGTCTCAAAATAAAAAAAAAAAAAACAAAAAGGGCTGCAGTTTAAGGTTTAAGCATCCTGGGTTCAATCCCTGGTATCATGCTACCCCAAAGTGAGAGAGGACCAGGTATACCAGTTTCAGTCAATACATGGGAGTGGAATTTTACTTTTTTATAGTAACTAATTACTTAACAAGAGGTGTCTAATTAGTGTGTGAAAGCTTTAAGAATGTTCAAGTAAACATCATTTCAGAGCTCACAGTGAAGTTCAGGAATTACAATACCTAGTAGAGTGGCTACGGAAGGAGAATCTAAATTATAAAGTTATGCCAGCTTTGAACCCAGGTTAATGAATTAAGTCATTCCTATGTATCTTTAAACAGCCAAAACGCTGAATCTGACTCAGATGGAGGGGAAAGGTGCTTGCTTTATTTGCCTTGTTTGCCAATAATGTCTATAACCATAAAGATGAAATCAACTGTCATTTAGTTTTCATCATTATTTACCTTTGGTACTCAGTGCACCTTATGGAATATTTGCTACCCTGTTACTACAAGTAATTTCATATATACACTGAAGAGAAGTATATGTTTATAATTTAAAGGTGAATATAGTTGGGCACAGTAGCATACATTATAATCCCAGCTACTTGAGAGAGGCAGGAGGGTTGCAATTTCAAGACCTTGTCTCAAAATAAAAAGGAGTGGGGATGTAGCCATGTGGTATAGGACTTCCCTAGCATGTGTGAGGCTCTGCATGAAATCCCCAGTACCAAACAAAGATAAAGATTTGTCTAAGCTGTGTGTAACAATTAGAAAACCTCACTGGTTTCTAAAATTTGCTTCCGTAAGCAGTCTGCACAATATATTCTTTAAATAAATTTGTAGTACCCCCACAAAATGTTAAGATCAGATGAGCACTTACAAACTCTAGAATATGACATTTAATCCCCACAACTTCCTATCTTGAAGAATTTGGTTTAATTATTAAATGCCCAAATGTAGTATGAAAGTTGACTTACAGAAGATCTAAATTCTATTATTTCCTCTCCACTTTAGCAATTACTACTGTATATTTAATGTGACCACCCCTTGTTATTTCAAAATATTCTATATTTATATTTTCTGACTGATTAAGGTCTATTATCCAAAAGATTATAAAAGATCTTGGGGTCCCAGCCAAGGAAGGCCAGCCAACAATTGAAGTTAAGGTAAATCTATCCTAAATTCAGACTAGTCACAAGAAAAACAGCTTCGCAGGGATCCAGAATTTAGGATGGTATATCACAAAATGGCAGAGATAACAGATTCTTACATATATACATGGCTTTTGTGCCCTGTTTCCATATTTCTTGCTTTTGAATTACTAGTTTAATATACTATATGTATTATCTCTCAAACCTTACCACAAAACTGTTCCTTTGAGCTCTGAGAATAAACCAGTTCCAGTCCAAAAAATGAGTTCAGTGCTTTGATAATAAATTCCATAAGGATATTGACAGATTATACATCTCTTATAGGTTTACCATTAAGGTACTGTGAAATGTGCTAAATTATTTAGGAATTCAATAGAAACTAGACTTTTGGTCTTAATACACTTTTCTGAGTATTTACTGGTAATTATTTTTTAAATGAAGAAACAACATTCTATTCTGTCTTTTCCTTTTTTATTTATTTATTTTTAGAGTCACTCAAGGAAAAGGATTAATGCCAGATGGTACTAGCAGATTTACTTGCAAAGGAAAGACAATTTTACATTACATGGGAACCAGCACATTTTCTGAATATACTGTTGTGGCTGATATCTCAGTTGCTAAAATAGACCCTTTAGCACCTTTGGATAAAGTCTGCCTTCTTGGTTGTGGCATTTCAACTGGTTATGGTGCTGCAGTGAACACTGCCAAGGTGAGAGATCCGTTTTAGCTTCTGCCTTCTATTCAGCAAAACCTTGCTGGAATAGTGAAATTGGCCTGAAACCTAGTGACATATCTTTGACTCTTGTGGAATGAGTACCTTACAGGGTGTCTTTAACTCTTAGGTGGAACCTGGCTCTACTTGTGCGGTCTTTGGCCTAGGAGGAGTTGGATTAGCAGTTATCATGGGCTGTAAAGTCGCTGG
Source organism: Aplodontia rufa (assembly GCA_004027875.1). Classification (NCBI taxonomy): domain Eukaryota; kingdom Metazoa; phylum Chordata; class Mammalia; order Rodentia; family Aplodontiidae; genus Aplodontia; species Aplodontia rufa. Next base: position 26,142 of record PVKS010004164.1, read on the forward strand.
TGCATCCCGGATCATTGGTGTGGACATCAATAATGATAAATTTGCAAGGGCTAAAGAATTTGGAGCCTCTGAATGTATTAATCCCCAAGACTTCAGTAAACCCATCCAGGAAGTGCTCATTGAGATGACTGATGGAGGAGTGGACTATTCCTTTGAGTGTATTGGTAATGTGAAAGTCATGGTGAGTATGCTTGGCTTCATTCCTTTTGTTTGCTTGTTTGTGGGCCTGGTTTTTTTTTTTTTTTTAATGTAGTTCCCTTAGGATTAAAAATTGTTTCGTTTTTACAAAGGAAACATGTTTTGATATCAATTATTCTAATAAAAGAAGGGAAAAATAACTGTTTGAACTACAAGTAGAAAATGATACAAGAATGGCTTAGGGAAAAATGAAAGGATGTTTCTTTGCCTTTCAATGCATGCTAATGTTTCCTTAAATGGAAAGGCAGAATAATGAAGTTGTAGAGGATGTGGGCTTTGGAATTAGGTATGCATGTACTTAACAACTCAGTGACCTTTAGCAATGAACTTAACTTCTAGACCTGAGTTTCATCATCTATAAAATGCAGATAGTAACAACACCTACTTGATACAAAGTAGTTACTCAGTATAAAATACTACTGTTACTTCCTGCTTCTTATACCAAAGTCTTTAGAACTTAGTGAGGATTTTTTGTTTAAACCTAGACATAAAAACATAAAAATTGTACATACTAGTGGAGTCCCATGTTATATTTGCAGAATGTTTACATCAGGTTAAACATTTATTTATTCTCTTATCATTTATGTAGGTCAAAAAATTGTAAAATCCTTTCTTCTAGCTTTTGAAATGTACAGTACATTATTGTTACTTGTACAACAGTGTACCAGAGCTTCTTGCTCCTAACTCTACTTAGTACCCATTGATCAACCTTTCCCCATCTCTCCATCTGTCCTACTCTCCCCAGCCTCTATTCTCAACTTCTGTGAGATCTTTTCTAGATAAAAGATTGTGGTACTTGTCTTTCTGTCCCTGGCTTATTTCACTTAACATAATCATCTGCGGTTCCATCCCTGTTGCCACAAATGACAAGATTTCATTCTTTTTATGCTGAGTGGTATTCCATGGTATTTATATCCCACATTTTCTGGCTGTTGTAAATAGTCCCACGGTGACCATAGGAGGGCAGGTGTCTCTTGAATAAACTGATTTCATTTCCTTGGAATACATACCCAAGAGTGGGATTGCTAGATCATATGGTAGTTGTTTTAATTTTTGAGGAACCTGCACACTCTTTTCCATAATGGCTATACTAATTGACATTCCAACCAGCAGTAGACAAGGGCCACCTTTTCTCCACATCCTCACTGCACTTAATCTTTTATCCTTTTGGTCATAGCTATTCTTACAGGGGTGAGGTGATACCTCATTGTGGTTTTGATTTGTATTACCCTATGATTAATAATGTTAAGCATTTTTTCATGTACTGTTGACGTGTATGTCTTCTTTTGAGAAATGTCTATATCTTGCCAATTTTTTAATTGGGTTATTCTTGTTGTTTTGCTATTAAGTTATTGGGTTTCCTTATAAATTCTGGATATCAACCCTTGTCAAATGGATAGTTTGCAAATATTTTCTCCCATAATGTAAGTTCTTTCTGCACTCTTGTTTCTTTGCTGTGTGAGAAGCATTTTAGTTTGATACAGTTTCCATTTGTCTAGTTTTGCTTTTGTTTCCTTTGCATTGGGGGTTTTGTTCAAAAATCCTTGCCTACTTCAGTGTTCAAAAGCATTTATTATTTTTATCAGTTGAATTTTTATCTGGTAAGAGATAGGAGTCTAGCTTATTCTTCTACATGTGGATGTAGGATTTACTTTTATAATACAAAGCAAATACAGGCTTTGCATTTGTTCAGTTTCTGTTAATATTTATTCAGTTAATAATTTTTTGAGGGGTAGCACCGGGGATTGAACACAGGGATGATTAACCAATGAGCTACACATCTCAGCCCTTTTTATTTTTTATTTTTGAGACAGTCTCTCTAAGTTGCTTAGGGCCTCACTAAAGTTGCTGAGGCTGGCCTCAAATTTGTGATTCTCCTACTTTAGCTTCCCTAGTTGCTGGGATTACAGCTTGTGCCACCATGTCCCTCTCAGATTTCAAGTTTTTAAATTTGTTAGAATATAATTGCTCAATGAAATTACACAAAATTTGGATATTAGTTGGCATTTAAAAAAAAAATCTCTGTGACACACACACACACCACTCCCTGCCCCCAGAAGTTTCTGGAAAAGAAGTTATTTTCAGCAAAATACACTGACTCATGTGATTTGGTTTTACTTTGTGCTTTCAGAGAGCCGCACTTGAGGCATGCCACAAAGGCTGGGGTGTCAGCGTGGTAGTTGGAGTAGCTGCTTCAGGTGAAGAGATTGCCACTCGTCCATTCCAGCTGGTGACAGGTCGCACATGGAAAGGCACTGCCTTTGGAGGTAATTTGTTATTTCCATTGGCAGACTCTTAAACCCAGGCTAGTTTTCCTGTATTAACAAGAATATTCATGAGCTTTGTAATCAATTGTTGCATACAAGGTTCTTTTTGTTTTGTTTTGTTTTTAAGAGAGGACAGTGAGAGAAAGACAGAGACAGAGAGTATTAAGTTTTTTACATGGCTTTCATTGCTCTGACACTTAGTTCTGTACGTTGGGTGCTGGCGTTTGAACCCGTGTACTTGTGCATGCTGGGCAAGCGCCCTAACTGTGGAGCCACCATGCCAGCCCCATACAAGGTTCTTTTAAAAGAGGGTTTCAAAGTCAATCATTGTTTACCCCTGGGGCTGGGAAGGTGCTTATCTTTGTTACCCACTTTAAAAAAAAGTCTATATTCTGTTAATGAGGAAGCAGTTGGGGGTAGGACAGAGGTGGTAAGTTGATTGCAGGATAAGCAAACAATATTGTCAGCCCTGCTGTTTTCATGTTTTGGGCTTCAATAAGTTATCATATTTTTACTCAAATTTTCCAGCGTGCAGTGATTGCTAGATGTGATCATACTTCTTTCTGAGTAATACTGATTTCAGCAGTAACTGGGACTTAAACTGAAAAAACTAGATAGAACCTTATAACAATATTGGAAAGCTCCCACTGATCATTTTTCCCTTGTGTGATCCTAAAATTTGGTTATTTGGGGTTGCCTAATTACCAATGGAAAGCTTGGAAATAATTTCCATCTTTTTGTGGTTGTTCAGCTAGAGAAGAGACATTATGTTTATTTATCACAACTATTGTGAATAAATGAAATCTAAAAAGTTTTCATGGACTCCTGGACTCTTCCCCCTTCAACCACCGTGGGCTTTTTGTTTTTGAGAAATTTACTTGTTGTACAATCATACAAGTTTTTAACAAAATAATATAAAATGTATATAGATTCTGAGGATTAGATTTACCACCGTGGGCTTTTAAAAAATATATCTTACCGTCTTCTTAGGCAAAAAAAAAAAGTCACCAGCTTTGTTTGAATGATCTGTTGAACAAAATGCCTGTTAAGATCCTGTAGCTCATATTATGCATCTTTTTTGCAAGGTCAGAAGTAAATATAGTATTTACCTTAGAATGTCATTGTGACTAACCCTCCTTTTCCAGAGACCTAGATGTATGTATGTGCGCCACACCAAGTGTCCTACAACAGACTCTGTAAGCCACACTTGCTCCTGTATTTGAAAGGACATGCATTCTTAGCCTGGTTGACTGAGCCAATGGGCCTTGATAGCAACTTCTAACTGAAGCCTCCTCCCAGCACTTGCCAGCTGGGCAATTTGCTGGAGAGTTGCAGCCCTTTGTGTTGCTAAAATGTGCCCCAAAGATATAAGTGGAAGTTTTGGTCTATATAATAGAGGTAGCTATGCAGTCTCACTGACTAGATTAGAAATTTCCAGAGTTTGTGAGGAAAAAATAATTGGTAGAGAATATAAGAAGGGAAGTTGGGAAGTTTGGAAGTGGCTACAAAGAAGTTTGAAATATGGTCCAAAGCATCCTTAAAAGTGTATTTTGGATGGGGGAGATGATCTTTGTTGATTTATTGCTTCTTTTGATACAAGAGAAAAATTGAAGTGACTAATTTTATTTAAAATTTTATCACTTAGCTAAAGATTTCCTGCTTTGTTTTTTTAATTTCATGGTTTTCTGAGATGCTATCCCTATTTCATTATTGAACTTAAAACCCAGGAAGAAAGTCCTATATTGCATCAGTTTTTCTTCCTTGAATATCATGGTTACAGAATCTTTACTGTTATAGATCTAAATAACCTCCAGACTTCTATCCCATACAATTTAAAAGCCCCTGTTGGGCTTTTAATACAGAAAAAGGAAAATACTCAAAAGTATTCAAATACTCAAAAAGTATTCAATTTCTTTTATAACTAAAGATACTGTGTCAAATTCTCTGCTTCAGGCTAATTTTGGAATTTTTCATTGCCTTCGATCTCATCAAAAAACATTCTCTTAACAGGAGACACAGCTCAGTGGTAGAGTGATTGCCTAGCATGTACAAGGCCCTCTATTCAGTCCCCAACACTACACACATACAAAACCATCCTCTTAAATGTCTTTTTGTCACCACATAATAATCATACTGCAGAAATTTGTCACATAATAAATAAATGTATCATTTCTTTTAGGATGGAAGAGTGTAGAAAGTGTCCCAAAGTTGGTGTCTGAATATATGTCCAAAAAGATAAAAGTTGATGAATTTGTGACTGGCAATGTGTCCTTTGACCAAATTAATGAAGCTTTTGAACTGATGCATTCAGGGAAGAGGTAATCTTTGTCTCTATATTGCAGAATATAATGATTTGGAGTTTCTAGGGGAGGGAGGATCAAAAATAATATAACGTTAGTGGTCTTAAAAGGTAATCTGTTTATTTTTTCTTCTCTTACAGTATTCGAACTGTTGTGAAGATTTAAATTCAAAACAGAAAAATATATCCATCCATTCCTAAGTCTTATGACATGATGGAAATGACCAGACAGGCAAGATCTTCCAAGCTCACCTTAGCCCTTCAGTAACTATTCTAGGGAATAGTGTGTTATGTAATTTCAGAAGTCTCTGTATAATCAAGGAAAAGGCTAATTAACAGTCACAAATCTCTTTTCTGAACTCTCCTCCACATAACTCATTAAGGACTCATTAAGGACTATTTCAACATAATAAAAGTAATTTCTACATTTTAAGTTGTGCTGTCCTTTATGCTGCAGTCTTCTTCATGGTTACCATCATTGTGTAAAGGAAACTGGGCAATGCTACTTTGTTGTTGTACTTTACATGCAAGGTAATTGTGAATAGGAATGTCAAACATTATCATGTTCAATATGACAAAGCAGTCTTAAATACATTAAAACATTATTCCAGTTCTTATAACTGGTCAATTTATTGAACTTACTTTTCAATTCTATCATTAAGTACATACTCTGAAATCAGTCAATGTAAATTTAATAAGTATTAACATTTCTTGAATGAAAGCAGTATCTCTTTAAGAGATCAGCAGAAGAAACCAATTTTACAAGATACTTACCATAAGAATTTCTGGATCATGGGACTCAACCATACATATAAAAATTATTTTTGTTTTTAATTCTTAATATATCATCCTGGATTGAATCTAGGATGTTATGCATATTGCTAAACCAAATAGTTTCTGGAAAAAAATACAGATAAAATTACAGGGCTAAAAACAATATAAACATGTCAGCAAATCTATCTTGATTGTCCTAAAATTGGATTCTATCACTTTAAAAGGGTTCTTGGGAAATTTTTAAAAATACCTTCAAGCTGCTTTCTTGGACAGATGTATGCAATTTCAAAATAAATGGGTATTAATGTCCACTGTGTTATGATTGGGTTATGAAAACCTTAAACCAGTCAGTCAATTAATGTCTACTGGGATTAACTGGCAAATGAAAGCAGGTAGGGTGTGGCTGGCGAAGGTGGGTCATTGGGAGCATGACTTTGGGGTATATTATTTTGTATCTGGCATGGAATTTCTCTCTGCTCCCTGGATCTTGCCCAACACCATGATGTTCAACCTCACCTCAAGCCCCAAGAAATGGAGCTGGCCTTCTATGGGGCCCCCAAATAAAATTTTTGCTCTTAAAATTTTTCTGGTTGGGTCTTTTAGTCATAGTAGCAAAAAAAAAGTTGACTGAAACACACTGTGTATTTCATGAAAGCCAATAAAATAGGTATGTCTTAAATTTAGGAATCTAAAATCTTATAACATTAGGAACTCACTTTAAGCATCTTTATCATGTTTAACTGGAAGATTTTCATATGCACAGCATTTTTCAAATCTTACCTGCATTTCCATTTTTAGCCGTGTAGCGCTATTCTGTTCTCTGCTTCAATCTACCTAGTAATATTTGCTGGAGAAAGATACAAGTGCTTTATTCTAAGCACAGGAAACTAACAAAGTAGAGTCTGGGATGATGGGGTCATTTGGGATGAAAGTAAGGGGAAAATAGCATGTCTAAAATGCTACTAGAGTGGAGCCAGTGAACATGTACATTAACACCAAGAATGGCGCCCAAAAGTAGAGTTACTTCCATTTATCTCATTCGAATGCAAGATTATGCTTAGCTGGTAATTTTCAAAATGTTTTGTTGGTTTGAATAAAGGGAAACATTTTTTCCATACACAAAATGCTACAGAACTTTTTCTGTTGGCTACCAATGTGCCCTCTAGGCTGATGATCAGTCTTAAATAACTGACAGTTCTTTGGGCCTAGAGACACTGCTGACCCAAGAATAACTTCGTATTCAGCCAGTTTGGATTTAATTAACAAGTAAGATCAAATTGTGATCTATAACATTAAGTATAAACATATATTTGAAAATATTAAGTATAAACAACTGTTTTGAATAAATGAACAGAACTATACCAAGACCTGAGGGCAGGATACAATTCTTCTACATTATACAAGATTTCCTATGGTGGAACTTTATGGTAACAAAGCACCAGAACGGGGTCTTCCCTCCCACCACCACCCCGGGGACTGAACCCACTGGTGCTTTACCACTAAGCCATATACTCAGCCCATTTTATTTTTTGAGATAGGGCCTTGCTAAGTTTCTGAGGCTGGCTTTGAACTTCCAATCCTCCTGCCTCAGTCTCCCAAGATGCTGGGATTACAGGGTTTTAAGTAGATTTTTATCAAACTGATCACTAGCAGAATTCCATGTATGAGTTAAATGAGCATACACTCCTTTTAAGAAAGCACTGAATCCACCATATGATTACCTCTGGTTTAAATGTGTTTTGAAACATTCTTGACTTCTAAAAATACCAAGATTAAGAGGAGCAGAATTGTCCTTTACAATATCTTGATTGTAGGCTGGAGCTGTGTGGCTCAGTGGTAGAGTGCTTGCCTGGATGAGGATCCAGCTGCGAAACAAAAAAACAGGTGAAAAAATAATAAATTTTGACTCTCAGAAAAAAAAGTTGATTGGTTTCTTCGTTCTACATTGTAATGCTAATGTTCTCATCCTTTGTTTTCTCAGAGTCACCCAGGGCTCAAATACACTGAGTTTAAAAAATTCTAGCCTGTATTATCTGATGACCTGACCCAACTACTGAAATAAAGCAAATTTGCAAGACGGTCACATTATCTATAAACCGTTGCTGTGTTATCACTGCACAAATAGGAGCTCTGCACAGGGAAATGTGATTTGTCATAACCATGCAATCAGTTAAAAATGGTAAATGATGGGTGTGGTGGTACACACCAGTAACCCCAGCTGCTCAGGAGGCTGCAGAAGGAGTATCACAAGTTTAAAATCAGACTCAGCAACTTAGGCCCTAAGCAATTTAGTGAGACTCCATCTCAAAATTCAGGAGGCGTGGGTAGGGGCTGGCCAAGGATATGACTCAGTGGCTAGGCTAAGTGCCTCTGGGTTCAATCCCTGGTTTAAAAAAAAAAAAAAAATTGTACAAATCAGAGCCCTTGTATTTTTTTTTCTTTTTTTAAGGAGAGAATCGATTTTATTTTTTCATCTGGTATTTGTTTCTCCAACACTTAATTGTGTATGTGGTGCTGGGGTTCAAACACGGGTCCTTGCACATGCCAGGCAAGCACTGTAACCATTGTTATTTTGATTGGTGGTTATATGCATTTCTTAATATACCACAGTGCAAATGTCATTACAAGTTTGAGAAAGTGTCATATGTTTAGAGTGGGATGAGGAAGGCAGAATTAACAGTAACAAGGCTGAGGATCTCATTACTCAAGAGATCGAATAATTCTGTAACCAAAAATTTACAACAGTAAAAATGCTGGACATCATAGGAATTTCCAAAGAAGAAATTATTAATGCACATAAGTGAAAATCTTTATAAGCAGCCCTTGAATGTGACCCATACTTTTTTTTTTTTTTTAAAGAAAGAGGGAACAGAGAGAAAGAGAGAACCAATTTTATTTAGTTTTTCATGTGACTTTCATTCCTCAGACGCTTCATTGTGTATGTGGTGCTGGGGTTTGAACTCACGGGCTCACGCATGCCAGGCAAGCGCAGTAACTGCTAAACCACCGCTCCAGCCCCCCATACTTTTTTTTGACATTTTAGTAAAAATGCCACACCAGTTGTTGACACATTTTAAAAATAACCACAGAGGGCTGGAGCGGTAGGTAGCTCAGTGGTTACAGTGCTTGCCTTGCATGCTCAAGTACTCGAGTTCGAACCCCAGCACCACGTACACAACAGTCTCAGAGCAACGGAAGCCACATGAAAAACTAAATAAAAATTCTCTCTCTCTCTCTCTCCCTCTCTTAAAAAAAACATAACAACAACAAAAAAAACCTACAAAATTGCCATATTCAGGCAGTTCTGTTGTTGCTCAATCCCCAAAATGAAAAGCAGCAGAGAATACGTAGCCAAGGTCACACTATTCTTGCTTTCTCTTGCAAAATATCCAAATACAGCCACTATTTTTCTTTTTCATATTAGCTGCAAAAGGGCAAAGAAAGAAAAAAGGGAGCCCCCAACAGCAACTTGGCCTTCAAGAAGTCAAAGAATTCCATGCAGATGGTGTGCTACCATCATCTTTGCATAGGTGTTCATTTTCAAAACATTCACTTTGTTAGCCTAATGCAGCTAACATTATGAAACAATTTGTTCCTAAAACATTCATTTCCAGAAATTATTTTCTAAATTAAGAGTGGGAAAATGGGCCATACGCCCACATTACAAATGGTAGGACTTGTTCTCTTGTAGTGACAGCTTGGTAGAAGTTACACCATCGAACACAGAATCTTACCCTACCATCTCAAATCATCCAGGTATTTCTAACTCCCAGAGAATTAAGATCTCCTTCCTACCCCTACAACATGTTTTGCCCCCAAGATTCACTGCCTTCATTGTTAAAAAGTAGTCCATAATTTATAAAATTTAGAATACAACAGACCAAAGTTACTTCAAACTATGTTCTAAGAAACATAATTTGTTTATTGGTAGTAATTTTGGTGTAGTAATTTTGAAATTCTGTACATCTTATAGGATCAGGCAAATAAGTATTAGTGCAGTTTGGAACCAAAGTCCTCACCAAAGGAGAAGAAAGATACAAATGTGGAACAGGGATAGGAGATGAAGATCAGTATTTTTATTTGAAACATTAGTATCAAAATGAACTCATGATTTTTTTAAAAAATGTATTTGTTCCCTAGAAGAGTCCAGAAGCAATGAGACCCCAGTAGAACCCAGATCGTGATAACACGGTTCCCTCTGAAAAGAAACTAGGGCTCTTGGGGAAGCCAATTCCTACTATGTGGCAGGAAAAATGCATAGTAAGCCTAAAACATCTTTCTATGGTAAAAAGCAAAGAATTACTCAGACTGATGTTTCACAATGACCCGAGAACTTAAAAGTGCTCCCACTGGTAACTTTAGAACAATTAGAATGAGCAGAATTTTTAAGAAGTCATGATTCCACAATAATATTCAAAAAGGGGTGAGGGTGATAGGGACTAGAGGAAGGGAAGTGTTTCTCAGTAGAAGAATATCAGTTAATAAAAACAGATGGAATGCAGACTATAAAATATTGGATTTGGGGGAGAATCATCGTGAAAGCTAAAACTACTGAATGAAGAGGATATCCAATGTTTTCCAAATATCTCCCCCCAGATTAAAAGATACTTCTACAACTATTAAAAAAACCCTGACACACACCAAGTGACCAAACACAGCAGTGGCAATAATGTGACAATAAGTGCCTTCTTATGGGATACAATGAATGGTGTCCCATCTATGTAATTGTTATGGTTCAGATATGAGGTGTCTCCCAAAAGTTTATGCGTGAAATAATCCAAGCTTAGAGGTCAAACGACTGGACTATGAGAGGAGCCTTAACCTAACCAGTGTAGTAATCCAGATAGGAATTAACAGGGTGATAACTACAGGCTGGTAGGATGTAGCTGGAGGGGGGGGTGTGCTCTTGGGGTTTCTACTTTGTCCATGATGAGGGGAGCGGTCTCTCTCTGCTTCCTGGTGGCCATGTCCTGAGCTACGTTCCTCCACTATGATGTTCTGTCACAACTTGGGTCCAGAGCAATGGAGCTGGCCATCTATGGACTCGGTCCTCCAAAACCATGAGCCCTAAAATAAACTATTCCTCCTCTAAAACTGTTCTTGTCAGGTCTTTTGACCACAGCAGCAAAAAAGCTGACTAAAACAGTAGTCTACTGTCAAAATGTTTACCATGAACCTATCGTTATGAAATAAAAGATATTTTCAAGTTTAGTGACCTGATTTTTAAGCATCAATTTCATAAAACAACAAAAATGTAGGATGATTGTTTGCAAGTAAAGAAAACAACAGATACATGACAATCAAATGCCCTGGGTTAGGTTCCAGGATATTTAAAAAATAAAAAATAAAAAAGTAAAACTGTGTTTTTTAACACCAAGTAAAACTGAAAGGTTGCATACTATAGATAATTATATATCAATGTTAAATTTCCTGAGTGTGATAATTTTATTTTGATCATACAGGAGAATATCCTTACATTTTAAGAGATTCATACTAAAGTAAGTAATGGTGCTAGGGGTTAGGGATGTAGCTCAGTGATATAGCACTTGCCTAGCAGGTACAACTATCTGGGTTTAATTCCTAGCATGGGGGGCCTAAAAGTTAGGGTGTTGCTTATACAGAAATAAAACGTGGCAAATAAATCGTGAATACAAGTAAAGGATATATGCTATTTCACTATACTTTCTACTTTTCTATAAATTTAAAAAACTTAACAGTGTACATACCCCAGGATTTTGCAAAGAGCATCCTACTATCAATTTTAACTAAACACAATGAAAATCTAGAAAAAGAGGACTGACTGAGAAGGCAAATAAATTGCTAAACTTCCTCTTGCCTACAAATTTAGACATGTGGGTGGAAAGGTATAAAAGTGTTGGTGAAGGGGTCTAATCTCAACCATCTATTTTATCAGCAAAAGCCACAGAAAGAACATAAAGGACAAAAATGTTTCCCTTTTAAATTATTATTCTAAGGAGGTTCGAGGACTTGCAAGAAAAAAAGGGATTACCTTAAAAGTTAATCTAAAACAAGTAAATATACTAACTTATTTTGTAAAAAGTTGGCATAACGATGAATAGATGTTTTGTCATCTAAATCTAATACATATTTGTAATTTGATACATTCAATTGACTAGAGCCCACATTGTTCAAAAAAATCTCCCAAACCCAGAAAAGCATTATCACAAGTGTGGTGTTTTATCTTTTCACCACAAAACTAACCCAAAAAATTTCCTTCCTTACCTTATTTTCCAATGCTATGCAATGAATACACCCACACTGTTAATTCCACTATCAGAACATAAAATGCTTCCCTAAATATTCAATGTGTTCAGTCTTAAAAGCTCTCGAAAATATGGTTACATCTCAAATGCTGCTTGTGTACTGAATTAATAAGCATAATACTATATGTAATTAAGGTATAGCCATTAAACCTGAAAAAGTTATTTGTACTCAGGTGGTCATGTGTTTATTTTAGATTATGAAATCAGCCTCCCCATTCATACCAATTCCCTCTGAAATACCAAGTAAATGCAGCAAAGTTAATGACTACATAATGGGATAATCAGACTTTTTAATCTCCCTTTACACATTATATTAACATTCATATTACAAGGCATTCCATTCACAAATATTACAGTTTGATAAAAACTTCACACGCATACCCCCAAAAGTCTATACCAGATTCAGTCACTTTAGTAAATCATTAAAATAATAAAAGAATGAAAACATCATAATTCTCTTAAAGCAATTAGGTCTGAGGCACTCTGGGAAAGATGTTCTCTTACAAGTATATGTGTCAGTGGCATCAAATTGCATTACCAGAAAGTTATCAGGTACCCAGTAATCAAGTGCACACTAATGACAAGGGTTTGATGATCTGACACATCTTCCCTGGATACACTTCTATTTGGAAAGCTGCTGAAAGGAACACAAATACTAGGCAGCTGAGGTCACTGCCAATGAATCTCTCAACTACATATAGGTGAGGTTTTTGGTCTTTTGTTCTGTTTGTTCTTACTTCCCAGCAAACCTAACAGCTGCATCCCTACTGCAAAGTTACAGTATTCAAAGTTCCCATCAGTAATCACTGTCAGGATTACTAAACGTCATATCCTCACCGCCTACCTAACTTACTGTGCTCACAGCTACAGACATCTCAGAACTCTTTCCCCATCACCCTCTACAGTGCAACCTCCACCCTTCTCTGAGTATCTTCAAGGTGTACCCTTGAAATAAAAGAGAGGGAAACAAAGGAGGTTTTCTCCCTCCCATTTCTGACCAAATAAAGGTCTGAAATAGCAGTGTATTACAAATTCCCGTGCCCTGTGACAGCCAGCCACCACACATGGAGCCTAGCTATTTAAAAAAAAAAAAAAAGAAAGAAAAGAAAAAACCTTGATAACCTTCCAAAGTGAATTTTACCACAATCATTCACTGACAGAGTTCACATTGGAGAGAAAGTCTCACTGAGTGAGTGCTTCCCCACACACAATTACAACGGTAAATAATTAGCATTAGGAAAGAAGGAGACCAATTCCCAACTAGGAATTAAATCTCTACAAACTATAGATCCACTTATGACAGCAAATAACCCTGTCACAGAGCAGAATCAACCCAAACCAAAGGTCACATAGTGTTCAGTAATTACACATATGGAATTTAAAATGTATGCATATATGTCCATATATATATATATACACACACACACACACACACACAAACACACACACACACACACACACACACACACACACATATATATATATATAAAATTTTAAAAATCTGGAGCAACATGTGTTGCTCAAGTTTCAAGGATTCTCATCTTTAACGTTTGCCTGGAAAGCAGCTGGCGCTTGATGGCCGGTTTGTGGCAGTGATTTAAAGCAACTACAGAAGCAGGTCTAAGTAAAAGTGCTCAAGGGGCAAATGAGAAAACAGGTGTGTAGAGAAGGGACAGGGGTAGGGTGTTCTGGAACGAGTTCACCAATGTTTCCTTTATTCTTCTTAGCCTTTCAGACCCAAGACAAGCTCTTGAGGACACACACCAAATGCTGTAGTCCTTTCTTATCTACAGTCAAAACAAAATAAGTGATAAAAAAATTGCCTCTTGCTTTCTGTACTCTCAATAAAATACATAGTACAGTAAGAAGGCATTATTGAGATGTGCCATCTTGGGAGAAATTAAAATTGGGACATGAAGTGAGGCCGCGCACTATCAAGTCGCCGGGTTAGGATTTCACATCCAGTGTCTGTGACCAGCAGAGTATGCTCAAACTGAGCAGACCGTTTTCCGTCTCTTGTCACGGCAGTCCAACCATCTGGCCAGGTTTCATCCTGCCATCCACCTAAAATCAAAAACAATTTCTTAATTTGATTACTCCATTTTATAAACACTCTAGGTAACTAAAAAGAAAAATTAAAAAACTATTACAATCCCTATTAATACTTGATTTTAGCAAAAGCCTTTCCAATTTCATTTTGGTCTTTACTACCTATGAAGTAATGATGATGTTAAAACTTCCTCAGAATGGCTGGGCATGGTGGGGCATGCCTGTCATCACAGCAGCTCAAGAGGCTGAGGCAGGAGGATTACAAGTTCAAAGCTAGACTCAGCAACTTAACAAGGCCCTAAGCAACTTAGCAAAACCCTGTCTCACAATAAAAAATAGAAAGGAGCTGAGGATGTGGCTCAGTGGATAAGTGCCACTGCGTACAATCCCCAGTACCAAAAATTGCAGGTGGATTACAATGTCATGTTTAGTATATTTCCCAATATCAAATTAAGATGGCATTTCCAAAATAAAGGCACTGGACTTCATTTTGAAAACAGATTGATATTATTCACCACAGAACTATGAGTGAAGACTTGAACTAGTAAATTTCGTTTTTTCCAGGTATAGCTTTGGCCTCTAAGAATATAAGGAAATAATGTAATATAAACAAAATAATGTAAACACATATTTTATGACAGTATTTTCTGATATAATTTTTAAATGGCAGATACACAATCAGATGGTGCCAATGAAATTTTTGTAGACCATACATACCCTTGTATCCAGAAAGTGGGCAAAGAAAAACTAAAGATTATCAAGAGGATAAGAAAATACCATGAATGAATTAGAGAGGAGGTGGAACTAGATAAAGGGAGTAAAAGTATACAGAAAAAAAGCTAGAAAACAGTGACAGATAACCTGAGGATGTGATGAAGAAAAGCAAACAGGCAAAGCCCCAAAGAATCTGAGGCAGAGGCAGAGGCAGAGGATAAATGAGGAAGTCTGGCAATTTTGGACATTACTATAAAAATATGCATTTACAGAGACCTTGTTTCAAAATCAGATGTCAAAAAAAAATACACTTTTCATTTTGAACAATCCTTTGTAAAATATTATTTTCAAGCCTCACTGACTCAGAAAAATCCCAGAATATAAAACTATAGTGAAGTGTAACCTTTTGTAATATTAAATTCTAGGACAAAAAGAAAATATGAGAAAGCTTTAAAAAAATTAATCCATAATTTATCAAACACTAAACAATGAGCAAACAGGAATTTTTCAATGTAATGATCATTACACAACTGGATTTAAGACATATTACTATTCTGACTATATTGTGATTTGATGAAACAGGTTCTATAGTACAGTCAAGTCAAACATACTTGGCTACTGTTCTGAGGAAATTCCTCTCCACATTTGAGACTTTCCATTCCAGAGCTAAGATTTATTGTAGTTAAGTATATGTTGTCATTTGATAGTTATCTGGACCAGCTCTACAGAAAGTTATTTGCTTATTCCTGGAAATACTACCTTGGTAATCATATACCATTTAATGAAAATATGGAACCAAAACAACACTTTCCTCTCACTGCCTTTCCTTTTCCTGCTAACATACCATACAACTGATTACTCCTGATCAGCACTTTATTCTTGTTCTGCATAGATGACAAAACCCTACATTTGTGCAGTCTTTAACATATACAAAGTACTTTTCATTAATAAAAATCAGCTCACTTAATTCTTACAGCAGTCCTGAGATATTGGCAAGGTAAAGATTATACAATATTCATTCTACAGAAAAGGTAATGAATCAGATTAAGGCAGCAGCTTTAAAAAGAGTCTCAATGATCCCTACCTCCTGGTAGGGAGTCCTTGGTAATCCCTTGAGTGTGGGCTACATCTAGTGACTCACTTCAGAAGTGAACATGGAAGCTGCTCCCAAGATTAGGCTACGATAAGACTAGAAGGACCCAGAGAAGGAATATCCTCTAACACAGGGCTCAGAGCTCACTAGGCCTACTGTCATTGCCTACTTTGCATCTCCTATGCCCAAACAGGAACTAGCAGAAAGTATGGTCCAGTTATTAACTGACAACTGATCTGACACTCTCAGCGATGAGCCCCAGTGATAAAACTGATCTTACCACATGGCCTTGTGCCTATTACAGAGAATAGCAGTGGCAACGGAACAGCTGCCACAGCTAAGTGTAGCTGTCCTACACTTTGTCCACAATGCTGTATAATGCCAAAGGACAACAGGGTATAGACTCTGAAGAGCTAGGCAGCTCATGAGTTTGGAGTTGGACAAATTCTGCTATATAAGCAGCTAAGAAACCCGAACGTGTTACTCATTTCAAGGATCAATCTGATCATCTGTGTAATGGGGAAAATACCTTCCTCATAAATTATACAAAATTAAATAATTATCTGTCTCAAAATGGGTGGCTCAACAAATACTCTTTTGTTTCTCCTTTCCCCATTCCTGTATCAAGCAGGTCTGATGCAGGTTCCTAATACTGCAATGCATCCCATGACAAGATCTTAATGAAAGAGGACCAGGAATCATATTTCAGTGCCTACTGATGGCAAGAGAATTACCATGTAGGAAGTACACCTTCTTGCCAACCTTACATTGTCAATTCTATACATGATAACCAAGTTTGAGATGATATAAAGAAAGGGAAAAAAATCACAAAGAAAGCAAATACAACAGACTACTAATCTGAGAAGTAACCAAAAATAAATAAAAATTTAATTCAAGAATGTTACAGCATTTTTTCTCACCTTCACAAATCATTGGCTCAATTGTAAATACATGGCCCGATTTCATCACTCCAACTGCTTTATTTTCTGAAATTAAGGAATAAAATATCTGAAGTTAAGCAAAAACCAACATTGAACTGTAGTTCATAAGAAAAAGTACACAATTAACATTACCCATCATGATTCTTATTTTCTTTTCTGGTTCTTAAAATATATCATTCAATAGACTGGTAGTATACTAGTATACTACCTACTTTGGAGTGGATATTTCCTAGGCACAATTCATTTGCTCATTTCTTTCTACATTAAAATATAGAGATGTTCATAGGCTAGGTTTCAGATATGATTATCATTTCTATAAGAAGAAAAGTGCCACCATTTATCTTACTGCCAACTAGAAATGTAATTACGGAACCAGAGTACCGTCACTCATCCATTCATAGAAGTTTGAATGACAGTATTTCCAATTATTCCTAAAGACTCCTAACTCTTTGGGGGTAGAGGAGTATTAGGGGCACAGCTCATAGAAAACAACCACATGATTTTCCTAAAGTTTTATTAGTCATCTTTTTTTCTCTTCCTCAAATGGAAACAAACCTTTTCACATTCGCCTATTTTTTAGAAAATACTGAAGAGACAGACATTCCTTTCCATTTGAAAACAATCTCCAATTCTCCCTCTAGTTTTTTTTTTTAACCTTTTTGTCCAAGCTCACTAATAAAGAGTATTTTTGAGGACCATCATGAGAAAGATTATTATGAATTAAAAGTGTCCAGACCTGGGGCTGGAGCGGTGGCTCAACGGTTGAGGTCCTTGCCTAACATGCGCAAGGACTCAGGTTCAGACCCCAGCACCACATATATGAGTCAAAGCAATGGTAGGCACATGAAAAACTAATTAAAATTTAATTCTCTCTGTCCCCTCCCCTCACTGTCCTCTTTAAAAAAAAAAAAAAAAAAAAGGTCCAGACCTTACATTTCTCCAAAAATAGACCAAAAAATTTAAAAGTAGAGATATGCCTTTTTAGATAATATGTGACAAAAATGAAGAACTAGTCTAAATTTCAAACTAAAACACAAGTGAAAGGTATCAGCTAAGTGACTGCATTTACTCAGCCTGGCCACCAGATGGCAAACACCAGCTTTCCAGGTTGCTTTTCTTCCGTAAGGCTGCTGCACCATCAGGACTGTGACTTCATGAATGGTGAATGTATATACTGAGGGTCAGCAACTACACGTAGTTCCTCCTAGGTAGGGCCTAACTTCACCTACAGGTTTACCTTCCTGCACATTTCCTGGTGAACAGCAATGCTGCTTTCCACTATCTTAGATTTTGTCAAAATACACTCAACAACAAAGACTCCACATCTAGTTTCTAAACCATGTAAAACCTTTAATCATTTCTAATCTCACAAACTTTCTCTCAAAATGATACATAATTTACTACATATACAGAATCAGTCTATATTCCTTTGGAAAATCAAAAGAAAATGTCAAGAGTGTCCATGTGGTATCACAGAAAGAAAAAAATGGATAAGTAATCTAGAGCTGGGCTGTCTGATACAAGTGTTGGCCACGTGCAGCTACCAGGCACTTGAAAAGTGGCCAATCAGAAATAAGATGGATACTGTAAAAATACTGCCAATTTTGAAAACTAAAACAGCATGTAATTATACATCATTATCCAGTATACTGCCTATATCATCTAACTGTATTTCTACCCTGCCCTAATCTTATCTTTGAGGGCAGGGTGCCTGAAGGCCAGATGAACCTCTTCAGGAGGTTAGCCAAAACAGGTTATATCTAAGAGGGCTACCACAGTGACCACCAGAAAACTTCCATACTAAGTGATACTCATAAGAGCTGCAAAGACAGGAAGCACCAGATCATACAAGATGCAAACACAGATAGTGCCTGAGTTCTGGGAAATCTCTTGCCTATTCCAAGGAAGGACATGGATATTCCTCCCCTTTATTACTCTTTTACCCTCATTTCTTTTACCCTGTATCTATGACTTCCCCAACCCAACATGCTGAGGAAGCTGATTTGTCAGCATGTTTCTCCATTCTCTGGTCACTGAATAAACTTGTGCTACTGGTACTCCGCATTTGGCCCCACTTTTTAGTTTTCACAACACCCAAATGGAAAATATCCTGCTTTGGGGAAATCACCTTTTTAGGGGAAATCAGTAAATTATGGGTAACAATATTTCAGTAATTTTTGTTCCAATTAAAAGCTGCAATGGTAGTTCGGATGTAATAGTTTAAATAAGATGTTAAAATAAACTCCATTTATTACTTCTTACTTTCTTTAATGTGGCTACTGGAAACACATAAATCACTTATGTGCCTCATAAAACTTTCTACTAGACAGTCCTGACACAGAGAATCTATGTCCCACATTCCACTCTTATTTCTGCTACTAATTGGTTATTGTACCAGAAGTTGCAACTCCTACTCATTTCTTAGAATCTTAAAGTTTCAGTTTCTCAACAAATAACATTATCTGAGTAACTACTATTGCAGATAGTATACTATGTACTTTTTTAAAAATCTGAACATATTCTATCATCTGTATCTCAGAATTATTCAATGTACATTGTATATGTTGGGTATTATCATCATTACTTTCCAATCACTAATGACTTAAAGAAGAAAACTCACCTAATGAGGATTTTTCTCACATTAGAAGGGGTGGAGAGAAGTTATTCAACAATTTCTGGTTCCTCCTTCATTTGGGTCAAGATCAGAGTTACAAATCAAAGCAGAGTTTACATTTCAAATGGTATCTCTGCTATACAAAAAAAACCCCTCAGCAGTTTGCTTTAACAATTCCCTAAACTATCACAACATATTTTGATTTATATAAACCCAATTTATGCTTGAATTTCATAAACAGCAAAATTATGAAATGAAGACTATTTTGTCCTTGCTTCTTTATTCAGCATTGGTTTCCTTGTTTAATTAAATCCTTTGTATGAAACTCAGGCAGCATCTCTTGTATGATAATGTCACCCTGTTTTGTTACATCACCACCAATGACCCATATTGCTTCTTCCATAAATGTTATTGTATCTACTTTGTACCTAAATCCAAGTTTTATTGCCTTTGCATGTCCCCTGAACATTCTTTAACACACACACACCCTCACCACAATCATAAGTTACTTCCATTCTGTGAAAAGGAAGGTCTCAAGTGATAACAGTTACTTGTTTTCTACTGCTTTTATTTTAAGCATGATTCACAGAATGATGATGTCTGCTAATGAATACTGATACACATCAGATACTGTACTACAGAGCACTGCTCCACCTTCTGCCTAAGAGGTTTCTCTTTCATTTCGCTTTCTCTTCACAATACACCTAGGACTTACCACCTCATACTTGGACTATAGCAACAACTGCCCATCAGAGTTGACTATATTGAATAGCTTTCATTTGGAACACATACTAGGTACCACTACCAAATTAGTCTTCCCCAATAAAAGCTTCATCATACCATTCTTCTGCTCCAAAATATTTCTGAAGATTCCTACAGATGAAGTCAGATTTTGTCATTCTGGCATTCTTCATACCCAGCAAAGCCTACTGTCAATCCTCAAAATGTTAACACTCAGCCAAGTTTATCTTGTTTCTGTTCACTCTCAACCTGAGGCACCTACTCAGGCTTCCCTCTACAAAGAATATGTCCTCATCTCCTCCACCAAACCAAAATCTCAACCACACTTTAGTTCTCCCCCAGGACCCAGCACCTGACTGCTTCAATCCTTACTGCAAGGAAACACAAAGTACAGGAAAACACCAACTCCAGAAAGCTGGACAGAACACAGGTACCAGTGCTCGCTTGGGCATTTGTTTACTAGATTGTGTGACTTTGAGCAAACAAACTGCTTTGCATGTATTATCTCACTTAATCCTCATAACAGATTCCATTCTCTACTATTACACAGATGAGAAAACTTAAGCACAAAGAAATCCACTGGCTCAACGTGTTTGTATTTGTGTGTGTGTGTGTGTGTGTGTGTGTGTGTACACGCATGTTTAATTTCTAGAACACCTATGGTGGACAGCTTTCACTTTTAGCACTAAATAACCGATTCATTCCTACAATATCTAATCTCTTTCAGAGAAAAGTTTTGTGAAAGACATTGTTTAGTTTATTCTACCATACAGCTGTCAACTTGAGGTATTTTATTTATTCTCCTCTATTTAGTACAGTATCTGACATACCCTAACAACTCATAGCAAACCAAGCAAGATGAACTGATTTCACAAAAAGTAATCTGCCAAAACAGATTACTTTTCTTTCAGAGTACTCAGTTGGATTACATTTCCCAACTTCCCTTACTATTAATATCCAATTATATTTTTCCGAGGTGATTAAGTATTTTGGAAGATAATTCTAAATTATCTACATGGACCCAACACAATCACAGATAAAAGACTGAAATGTCTTGGCTGTGATGGAGGAGGAAGTGGCCATGAGACAAGGAATATAGGCAGCCTCCAGAAGGTGAAAAAGAGAACCACCAACATCTCAATATTGGCACAGTGAATCCCATATGGACGTATTGCCTCCTAAACAGTAAGACTAAATTTGTATTAAGTCCCAGAAAAGGATACAATTATGTGACTAATTCCTGCCAATGGAAAATAAATGTACAGGGTTTATGATTCATTAAAACTCCTTAACATATCCCTCTAAGCTAACTCTTCCTTCCACACTACTTATTCACTATGAGGGCAACTTCCAAGGTAACCGAAAAATACCCCAGGTTGAAGATGGCAGAACTTGGGTCACAGAACAACTGCCCCACTTCCACAGTGACTGCCTTAGATTGTTATATAAGCAAGACCAGAACTTGACCTGTGTTTGAACAAATACACATCATGGGGGTCTATTTGTTACAGCTAATAAAGAGAATACTCTAATGAATATAAAATAGTAGGCCCTGTTAAATGTTTGAATAAATACCTGCTGAATAAATGGTTAACACAAAACAAATCTTTGGATAGTACTTACTGGCATAGTGGGGTACATTGGGGGCAGTATGAAAAAGCTTGTGGATTCCATGCCCACAATAGCTTCGAACAACTGAAAATCCATTTGCTTGAGCATGCTTCTGAATGATATTTCCCAATTCTCTGTATCGAACACCAGGTTTCACTGAAACAAAGAGAAGAGTCTTGATAAAGAATAGTAAAAACCAACATTTACTAAACAATGTGCCAGGGACATTTGTACTTTTTTTTGCCTTCATGCCTAAATTTATGGATGAGGAGACCAAGGCATAGAGAAGCCATACAGACAGTAAGTGGCAAAGCTCTGATTCAAACCAAGAGCAGACAAGGAGAACACCTTGCATGTTGAAGAGGCAAAGACAAGCACCTTTTGTTCTAATAACATACATGAAACAACAGAATGGAAAATATATTTCCCCTTTATATCCTTCCTCTATTCTATTCTAACCTAATAAACAGAAAAAATAAGAAAGGAAAGTGTACCAGGAGAAAAAGAAATGTCCAAAAAGTAACACAACTTGTCCCAAAGTGTCAGTCAGGTCAACTTCTGAAAGAATTATTTCTTTCTTGGGCTGCTTCATCCTCATAAAAATGGTTCTCAGGGCTGGCACAGTGGTTCAGTGGTTACGACACTGCCTGGCAGGTACAAGGCCCTGAATTCGAACCCCAGCACCACATACACAACTAAGTGTGGAAGCAATGAAGGCTACGTGAAAAACTAAATAAAATATTGATTTTCTCTCTCTCTCACTGCCCATCTCTCTTTTTAAAAAAAATGCTTCTCAAACTATTCATAACTGCATCTATAAATGGCCCTAGGGTATAGAAAACTACTTTAAACTACTCTTTACTATATTCATCTTGCCCTATTTAATTTGTATAAATTTCAGTACTGCCTTGGGGAGGAAAAAAAAGAAAGAAATAGTTCTCATTATAAGGCTGTTCTGGCACAAAAACTCCAAGAGTGGGGCATTGCCAGGTTCCTGGAGCAATGAATCAAGTTCTAAGGGTCCTCTAACTCTTAGCCTACCTGATTTCCAAAGATTCATATGTAATCTATCTTTCACATCTAATTAAATTAATAGCTTAAGGAATCATGATTGAATTAACTTTATTTGCTCTTGACCAAACATTCCACCTTGACTTTTTTGGCAGGAGGAAGGTGGTTTCTGATTTTCAGGAACCATGCTGACTTTCACAATGTTTTCTTTTGTTCCCATCCATGCCTTCCTATCAGCCCTGGGTTGGGAGGTGGGAGCACACAACAAATTTTAAAATGTGCTGCATAGTATATAATAAAGAAAATCGCCATTCAACACAATGACAGAGGGTGACAGAGGAGATTCTGCCCTAATTGTCAAACTTGGGGCAACTTTGGTCCCAGGGTAATATCTGGAGACATTCTTGGTCATCACACACGACATGGTGGTACAACTGGTATCTGGTACACAGACACCAGGGGTGTGGCTAAGCAACTTGCAATACACAGGGCAGGCCCCTAAAACAAAACCATTATGACCTAAAAATGCCTTGAATGCATACATTTAAACATCCTACTGTAGGAAAGTTAATTTCAACAACTTTAGAAATTCTCTAGTGCTCTACATCAGGGTAAAAAACACCATTAAATGAGTATTTTTAAACTATGAGAACATGGGCCAAGAATGATATATATAATGCTGTTAATAGCACTTTCCAGAGATAAGCAACTTTTTGTTCTTTCTTAGCTACTGCTATTAAAACTCTATCTTCTGGGGGCTGGAGCAGTAGTTCAGTGGTTACAGCACTTGCCTTACATGCATGAGTCCGCAGGTTTGAACCCCACCACCATGTACACAGCGAAGTGTCAGAGCAACAAAAGCCACATGAAAAACTAAATAAAACTGATTCTCTATTTCTCTCTCAAAAAAAAAAAAAAAGGACTCTAGCTCCTGACAGTTTCTTAACAAATTCTAGTCTAGTTGTCTTTGAGAAACAATACCACAGCTATCTGATTATAACAATTAACTCAGAAGAAAAAGGACATGAACATTAAATATATTAGCTAGCCGATCCCTAAAAATTATTTAAAACTGAAGCTAAGATAAGTAAATAAAGGTTAGTATAAAGGTTATCATTTCACAATACCACCCACAATACTGAAGTTTTTAAATAATCAACAGTGAATACTAAATTTCCAAAACGTTCACGTATTGATACCACAAAATATTCTTTCATTTTCACTCATCCAATATTATATAAATTAATAAAAACTTCAGAATTTTCCATGCCTGTTAAAGAGTGGACTAAAAACAAAATAATGAACAGAAATTATTATAGATAATTATATTCAATACTCTGTTGAAGATATATTAGGGGATCTAGAGGACAGGAGAGTGGCAGAGATAATAATGAATAATACAGCTCAAACACTAAGGATTTAAATGAAAAAATTTTTCCCTCAACTACAACAAACCTTTCCCTTTATTCCATTCCCAGAAGGTACTGAGTAAACAAACAAGCAAGCAAGCAAACATAAAAGCCTAGATAAGCTGCTGGCACAAAGACAGCCTGGGAAACATTCTACAGAAATACACCCACCTCCACTCAGTACAACAGCAGCATAAAATCTGGTAACCACCAAAATCCAGTATGGGAATAGTTATACATAGTTTAATATTGTGAAATACAATATGTATCTATTTAAAGAATTAAGTGGCTCTGCTACGTAAAAGCTAAAATATTAACTGATGGAATAACAAATTATAGAAAATTACAAATATTATGATTCCATTTAACCTAACCCATATGCATACCTATGTATATCTTTTTTTTTTTTTTAATAGAGGGACAGTGAGAGAGACAGAGAAAGAGAGAAACAACTTTAGTTTGTCACATGGCCTTAGTTGCTCCAACACTTAGTTGTGTATGTGAACCCAGGTCCTAGTGCTTGCAAGGCAAGTGCCGAAATCGCTGAGCCATCACTCCAGCCCCCGTATGTATATCTTAAGACTAAGAAGAGAGGAGGGAAAAAAATCTAAATTTTAACAATGGATACCTCTAGAGAAGAGAGAGGAAAAGCAAAATGGTGAGGCAAATGTACAGGATCACCCATTTTCCTCTCAAAATCTTCAGGCTTGTTTTAATTTTCTATAATGAGAAACTAATGCTAATGTAATTGAAAAAATAAGATGTTGAAATCAAGATTACATGGAAGAACCATCCACACTGCATTTGCCAGGAAAGAAAAGCTGTATCTCAGAAGAAACATAGGAAGACAAGTAATCGCCTGGTCCATCTGCATCAAGAAATTCCTACATCATCTTTAAACCCATTAACTGCTAAAACATGAAGTTAACTCAGGTAGGGCAGAGGAAAAGCTGGTAGGTACGAGAAACGCACTGTGATGCAGTGATGAGATGCACAGCAGTGCCAATGGGTGCCCAGCAGTGAGGCTGACCTGCATCGATGGCTTGCATCAGACACTCATATGTGGTCTGAACTAGTTTTCGTGCTCCCTCATCCACGTCTCCAACAAAAAACGTCTCATTCAGGTCCCCGTGATAACCATTGCGATACAGAGTGATGTCCACTGCAAAAGAATGTGCAAATATAAAGACCATACTTGTTTTCAATTCAAAGTACAACTTAGTTTTTCCAATATGTCAGTAGGAAGCAATTTAATGGAAAAGATGACTTCTACATTCTCAAATTAAATACCAGTGAAAAGTATAGTAAGTTATTCCCTAACAGAAACTCCTTGAGGGTAATTTAACTAAACTCACTGGAAAACAGAAATATGGCCATGTGGCATAAGCCAGATGGTGGCTTTTTATACTTTTACAGTAATTAGATCATTTGTGGCAGAGAAAAAAGTTATGTGGAATACAAACATGCAAGATAAAAAACCAGGGTTAGCAACATTAAAGTGAGGACTTTGGTACATTCCAACATTAAATTAAAAATGCTATTTTTACTTATTATCTTTAATGAGTTTTTTCCTCCTGCTAGGAAAATACATACATAAGCAAACTTAAGATGGTCTCCCCCACTACCCAGCTACTCTACTCACCCCACCCCCACAGGACTGAGACGAGAACCCAGCACCTTAGATGTGCTAGGCAATGCTCTCCCACTAAGCTAAAACTCCTAGTCCTGGTTTTTTGTTTTTTAAGCTCATTCTTTTCATTTATTTGTCAATTTTCATCCTCTTCAAAAGAGTATGTATTACCAGTATGTCATTACCTTAACACTAAAGACTATCTAAAGAACAGAATAAATGTACATCTTTAAACTATGCATTTCAACCAAGCTACAGCATCACAGTACAGGTGTTTCAGCTCCAGAAGAATGCACACTTGTCTGAAAAACCTCACACACTGTATACGTAATTTAAAAAGCAAGACTTATATGAAAAATAGTTGAACTCAAAACCTATGGATTTTTATAAGCAGATAACCTAACTAAAGCAATAACCATAATAAAAAATACTATTTCAACTACATCTCTATTATCATTCATAGCCAGCATCACATCACTGCTAGTCCATTCTGTGCAGTCCTCAACACTGGGACTCCTGCTTCCTTGGATTCCTTTAATGTCCTAAATAGAATAATTTCATTAATATTAAAAACACCATCAAGCAGATGCAACTTCATTAACACTGTAATTGAGTCCCAGAAGAAAATGTCTTTGTAGCTTCTCCTCTATACCTGCAGCTTCCCAAGATAGCACAGCACAAAGGTCCTTAAAGGCACTCCACTCAAGAAAGGCATTTCTGTGAGATTTTCAGCTTTCTTTACAAGGTTTTCATTTATTACTAAGGATTTTTCTTATCTGTTAAGAAAGCCTATCCTGGGGCTGGAGTGGTGGCTCCACTGTTACGGCACTTGCCCAGCATGCGCAAGTATAGGGGTTCAAACCCCAGCAACCTTGTACACAACTAAGTGTCAGAACAATGAAAGCCATATGAAAAACTCAATAAAAATTGATTCTTTCTGTCTCTCTCTCTCATTGTCCTTCTCTTTAAAAAAAAAAAAAAAAAGAGAGAAAGAAAGAAAGAAAGCCAGCCTATCCTGATGTTTTAAAAACCACTGGCGGACTTCAATAAAAAACGCACTATACTCAACACTATTTTCACATTTCACTGAAATCTTTCACTTATTTACCAATCACACACAAGTCAAGCACCAAATAAATGCATGGAATACCAAACACATAATACTAAATGTGTCAACAGAACATGCACAAAACTGCAAAAGAGGCTTCCACAGATTTTAGAATGATACTAAATTTTAAATAGGAAAAAGCATTGGTATAGGTAGCAAGTCAAACAAAACAGAAGTTCAAAAGTCACTAAAAAAAAAAACTCCCAAAACCTTCAGTTTCTTTGTTCATGGTAACAAAAGTTACACATATTTCTTACCATTAACAATATCACCTTCTTGCAAAGGTCGTCTGTCTGGAATTCCATGGCAGATGACTTCATTCACTGAAGTACAACAGGACTTTGGGAAATTATAGTAATTGAGGGGAGAAGGATAGCAATTTCTTGCAATGCATGCCTATAATAAATTAAAATACAGAGAAAATAATCTGGAATGTGCAAAAATAAATCTGTATGGATCAGATTTTAAAATCCGAAAAAAGTTGGATGAATGCCAATATAAAGAACATATTTAATATTTTATCTTGAAAATAGTGGTGGATATTACCCTTTTTTTTTTTTTTTTAAATGAGATGACATTGTTACCCAGCTTGATCTTGAACTCATGGGCTCAAGTGATCCTCCTGCCTCAGCCTCCCAAGAAGCTGGGACTAAATGCATACCCCACCATGCCCAGCTGGTAGACACGATTTAAATTAGTATACAACAAGTTTTATGCTAGTCATTTATGCTGTATGCAAACCAGTTTTACTGGCAATTCTGTAAAAGCAAAGTGCATACTACAAATATACACAAATGCTACCATGTGAAAATTCTACTTCAGAGTTTACTACTTGTGAAAAATATTTAAAGAAAAAAGATAAAATTTAAAGTAAATAATAAGTACTTTTATGCGATTCTTTCTTATATAGAAACAAGTCTTTACACTTAGGACCAAAAAAAATGAATAATAGTGTAATTAAGAAATGATAAAAAAAACTCCCTGAAACATTTTAATCACTACATACCAGTGAACAAGAGATTTTAGAAAATGGTCTGTTTTCCATAACAAGTCTTACCATGGATGTTATTACACAATGGCAATCACAGCATACAATCATGTGTTTCCATACTGACACACAGCCTTCAAGCTAATGATTTTCTAATAGTTGCAAAATGTCATTTGTGGAATATATTATAAGTTTACTGGCCACTCTGCTACTATTGAAAATTCAAATTAATTTGACATTTTCTCATTTATAAAAAAAAAAATCTTAAAACCAATAACATCCCTGTGGCTTTTTCCTTGTTCAGGATATACTTCATTTCACAGAACAGTTTAAATAGGAGTTTAAAGCACAAAGTATCAGAACATCTTGACTAAAAATGCCAACTCCATAATCACTTAAAAGTTCTATAACCTTGGACAACTTAACTTCTCTCCTCAGTTTACTCATCTATAAAACAGAGATGATAACAGTATTTACCTCAAGAGGCTATTGGGGAGATTAAATGAGTTAACTGTGAAAGAAATACTTTTAAAGAGTTCCTGGCCCAAGAAGCACTCAAATGTTTATTGCAAACTAGAAATTTTATACTAACATATATAAAACAATACCCAAAATCAAGATTTATAAAAACCTGAATTAAAATATTTACAAACACTTTTACAGTTCAAGACACATTATCAAATTCTGTCAGAAAGGCTGTCTCCATTTACCATACCATCACCAAGTAAAGAGTCCAGAGTACGAGTTTCATCCTTACCATATGGTGATAGGTACAAACATCTCTAAAATACTTACCATAAATTTACTATGTCATTATAATATGCATTTATCTATCAGAATAACTGTAATGCATTTTCCATGTATTAACTAGTCAACACTTCATTTGTGAACAATTTAATCACATGAAGCATGCACATACCTACTAGCTTAAGGTCTGACAATCTTTATTAAACAAAAGAATAAAAGATATCCCTGTATCATATGTACTACAAAACACGTATCTGATCTATTTACGGCCTTGTTTTTGTGGATATGAAAAGAAATATTGATTTCTACCAATCTAGTTTCAGAAATCATATTGTTTATGTCAGAATATTTGGTGCATGTGATAGTATGATATATTTAAAACACTGATAAAATTTATCATTTTATAAATCTCAATTGAAATGCTGAAACTTCTAAAATACGCTATTTTAAGCTCAACACAGACGTGTACACTGTATCTCAATTCCTCAGTACCAATGGGGGACTGATTCTAGGATCTGCCCCCCACCTTGGATACCAAAATCTACAGATGCTCAGATTCCTTATATAAAATAGTATAGCGTTCACATATAACCCACATACATCCTTCCATGTACTTTTTTTAAAGAGAGTGAAAGAAAGAAGCAACTTTATTTAGTTTTTCATTTGGTTTTCGTTGCTACAAAACTTAGTTGTGTATGTGGTGCTAGGGTTTGAACCAGGGTCCTCGAACATGCCCGGAAAGCACAACACCACTGAGCCACCAATCTAACCCCTCTCATGTACTTTAAATCATGTTGATATTACTTATAATACTAATACAATGTAAATGCTAGGTGAGTAGTTATTATACTGCCTTTAGAGAATAATGACCAAAAAAAAGTCTATCCATGTTCAGAACAGACACAATTTATCCCTCAAATATCTTCAAACTCAGTTAGTTAAAACTATGGATGCCCATGATCCAAAAGGCAGACTGTACTTAAAGATGGGAATAATGAGTGTTGAATGCTTTCCATATTTGAAACAAAGAAAAATGCTTTCCATATTTGAAACAAAGCAAAAACGTGCTATCAAATCGGCTTAACCAAGTTACTTTAGACACTGTGAATGTAAAAAAAAAAAAAAAAATCTAATAATGTCATTTTTTATTTTTTTGCTGAGAATCAAACCCAGGGTTTTGCACATGCTAGGCAAGTACTCTACCATTGAGCTACATCCCCAACCCTAAAAGTTTTTTCAAAAATAAAAAAGCAAGGTTCTTACTAAGTGCACAGCATGATCTATCTCCTCAGTAGTTACGCCCGGTTTAATCATCCCAGCAGCAATATCCAGTACTTCTCTAGCAAGCTGCAAAACAGAAGCACTTAATACGCACAAACACAAAACAGAAACAGAAATCTGTATCCTTTTGTACTATCTTAGTTGTTTTTGAAAAAACTGGTGAAATAAATTTTACATTCAATATAATTTTATATGAAATAAATAATTATATTTAATACAAAAATGTAAATATTCAAACAAATTTATATAAAAATTGAGCTAAAGCTTGACTGGTTTCTATATGAAAATGTACACCCTAAGTTTTCAAAACAATAATCAACTGAAAAATCTGCAAAACTGATCAAGTGACAGGTTGAGTCTTCTCATACTTCTATAATGGAGGAAGATGAGGAAAATAAAATAGATGAATGAATTTTCTCTAAGAATCACAGTAACTAAGTAAAAGGAATATAAAGTTCTCCAGACTATCAAAACAGTATCAAACCACTTTTAAAGTACTGCATAAAAACCTTAAAAATTACCTTTAAATGAACACTATCCAAGTATCAATTATTTTTTATAGAAAAATATACATATGTGATTTTACCTTATTAACACTAATCACTACTTCATAGGTATTTCACAACAGGACTTTTAGTTTATCTTGTATTATGACATCAATGAAGATAAAATAACAAAAACCTACTTCTTAAAAAAAAATTGTACACACACTGAAAGAAACAAACTGGTAAGTAAATACATATTACCTGCCAGACTAATTTCCATACTATGTAAGTGTAGAATAACTGTTGAATAAAATGATATAGTAACTAACAACAGTTTAAATAAAAGTATGCTAAGTCATCATCTTAACAATGTAACATCTGATACCTTTATAAATCAGCAAATCACTGACTTCATGTCCAAGCATTGCTTAAAAATGTCCTACTCCAAGGGGAAAAAAAAATTCTTACCCTACATACAAGTCGCATCCCTTCTATGTCTTCAGATGAGAGTAATTTAATTTGAGAAGTACCTTTAAGAGCCTGTTCAGATTCAGACATTCCTGTAACAAAAAAAAGTAAAATTAAAATCAATGGAAATATGTAGAATTCATTAGCATAATTATACCCCTGATGACATAACTATAATCAAGTCTCCCATCTCACATAATGATATTTCGTATTTTGGGAGGGTACAGGTTAATTCATTTAAAAAACTATTTTAAACATGAAACAGTAATTTACTAAATAAATTAAATGATGAATTCTAAAGAACAAATTTTCAAATCTATTAGAAATCAGTCAATATTTACACAGTACTTATTACTTATTATATGCCAGGCAATGTGCTCAATAAACAATTCACATTTGGATGGTAACACTGGAACATAAAATTTACAATTGCTTTTATGATCACCATCTCATGCAGCAACTATATATAAATCAATAACTGATAATCAATTACACTATTTTTCTGAAACAGAAAACTAAGTCAGTGTTTTTCAAAATGTAGTTTTTTAAACTTTTAGTGGGCTACAAGTAATTTTTTTAAAAGGCAAAAGGGAATACAAATTATTAGATTTTATTATACAGACTGGGGTAAGGACTGCTGTGAAATGTCTTGATTGTTAATTTATACACATAAACACATACACACACACAAATCATGTTATAAAATCCATTTCTCACTCTGGGTCACAGTTAAAAGCTTGATAAATACTACCCTAATAATCTTCACTAATTAGTCTAGTTCAAGATTCACATATATTTTTAAAAGTCAAGTCATTAAAGCAAGTATTTCAAAATCTGAAAAAATAATATACTGAATCAACAACTAATCTTGTTTATAAACACTGGTGGGAAAACTTCAAATATGACCAAGCAATTTTAAAAAAGAAAAAGAAAACAACAATCAAAAAAAAAAAAAAAAGGAAAAAGAAAAATACACCACAACTTAAGAGAGATTCATACCAAATGGCTGGGATAGTTCAATATTAGCAATTCTACTAATCTAATTCATAAAAGATACAGACTAAGGGAAGAAAAATAAATGACCATCTAGAAAGATAATTCTGATAAAATGGCCAGCTACCACCTTAATTGACAAATAAATCTCAGGCCACGAACCAATCTTACAGAATGTCCACTATCAGCACTACTATTTAAGATTGTTCAGGCAATGCTAACAGATGCAAGAGAAAGAAATAAGATATATAAAGTTAGAAAGAAAAGATAAAACCTTTTATCAATATCAGAATTATTCCCTAGAATAAAAGAATATGATTAATGACTAGTACTAAAAATTCTACAAGTTGGCAGATTATAGTGACTATATCAAAATCAGTAACTTTTCCATATACAAACAAAAGCTAAAAATACAGAAAATACTATTCACAAAACTAACTTTAAAAAGCCAGGTTTGGTGGCACACATCTGTAATCTCAGCCACTCTGGAGGCTAAGGCAAGAGGATCTCAAGTTCAAAGCCAGTCTCAGCACTTGCCTGGGATGAGCAGGTTTGAACCCCAGAACCATGTACACAACAAAGTATCTGAGCAACGAAGGCCACATGAAAAACTGAGTCAAGTTGATTCTGTCTTTCTCTCTCACACTGTCCCTCTAACATAAATAAATAAGGTGGGGGGGGGCCGCTGAGGGTATATAGCTAAATGACAGAGCATCCCTGGGTTCAATTCCCAGTAAAGACAAAAATAATTAACTAAAGTACCCAGAACAAACAATAAAAGACCTACAGAAAAAAAGTATGAATACACCATCAAAAGACCTAAGGAAACTTAAAACAGAAAACCACATCCTGTTCTTAGTTGGGAACATTCAATATTATCAAGATATTAATTCTTCTAAAATTAATCTATAAATTTAATACTATCCCATTTTAAAAAATGCCAACACGATATTTTTGGGAACCAAGGCAAGGTGATCATAAATTTTACATCAAAAAATAAATAAGAATGGCCAGAAAACTTTTGAAAAACAGAAAAAAAAATTGGGGGGCAACAAGGCCTACCAACTACGAATGTGTTGTACAGCTACAACTACTAAAGAGTTTGATAATGGTACATGATTACACAAAGGAGTTAATGAAACAGAACAGAATCAAAAATAGACCCCAAAACACATAAGAACTTAATACCGGCTATATTTCAAATACAATAATACAGATTGCATTTATTTTACTAAAGAATGTTGAGTTTGTTACAAATGTCAGCAGTCAATTGGGAAAAAATTTTTGACACATCCAAGAAGTATTTTCCTTAACAAAGAACAATTATAAATCAATTTGGAAAAAAAAAACAAATAATCAAATGGGGAAAGGGATGAGGATATGAATATAAAGTTCAAAAGGGAAAAAATGCAAATAACTTTGAACGTAACGAAAGATGCTTAATCTTACTCATAATTTTAAAATGTAAACTAAGATAACAGCAAGATATTAATTTCATTTTTCAGATTAGCAAAGATCATAAAGCTGGAGAACACACAATGTTGGGCAACATATAAGAGAAAAGAGACTTCTATGTTTTTTTAACGGGAATAAAAACTATTGAAGAGCTCTGAAATTTTTAAGATCCCTCCAAATAAAAAATGTATACATCTTTTGATCCAACTATTTTACTTCAGGCAATTAACCTGTAGATAATACTCTCACATCTAGACAAAAGATATAAACACAAGAATAGTGACTACTATCAACGTAACAAGCAAATACTTGGAAATAATCTAAACATTCATTAGTGGGGGTCTGCTTTCGTAAATTATGATATATCTACATAATGAAATCCTTCAGTCACTAAAATGAAAGAAGTGGCTTTATATGGACTCATATGGAACATTTCCAAGATACCTTAACATATTAAAAAATACAAGGTGAAAAGATGTACATGGTGTGTTCCTTTTGTGTATCAATGGGTAAAAAGACTAATGTGATTCTCTGAATAGTTCTACAAGAAACAGGTAACAGTGGTTACTTCTAAGGAACAGAACTTACTTTTCACTGCATAATATTTTACCCTATTAGAATTAAACTTACTGTATTTTTTAAAATACAAGTTAATATTATATTCATAATGTTAAATAGCAAATAATGAAATCAAAATCCTCAACAGTTCCATAAAGCAAACTCTTTTCCTTCAATATATCTGCAATGGGTTTAACTGACTTTAGAATTATATACAGAAGAATTTAATATAGTTTGCTACATCTTAAAAGAACAAAACAAAGGTAGTTTGAGTTATACTAAACCATGTGAAATTGCTGATATTGAACCATTCTTTACACCAAAAAAAAAAAAAAAAATCAATAATTTCACATAGTCAAATTTAAATTGTATTGTATAAGCCCTAAGGTCAGAGACTGCTCCACTGACCTGTATTGCAAATTACTCTGGATGTCAATGATAGACATATCTATAATCTATATATAGACATATCTATAATCTATAAAAGAGAGAAGACAACAGAACCTACCTCAGAAATGTTGAAAGTATTAAATGGAGTAACACGTGCAAAGAACTTAGCACAGTGCCTGACACACAGTTAAGCAAAAATAAATATCAGTTACTATTAAAAGAATCAGCAGCATCATCATTACTACCATTATCACTACCGTTACTATCTCTTACTAATACAGTCCAAGGTCTTTAGCTAGCCTGAAGCCTCTGCAATCTGCTTTTGCCTTAACTTAGGTATGAGGACATGCTAAAGTCAAAACTGTTCTTTTTTTCAATCTACAAGTTGATAGAACACCACAAAATACAGTATTGCCCTGTGTGTAGTCTTCAGCACTTACATGAACAATGTTTTCAGAATTGGATAGATTTCTAAAGGGGGCAAAGAATTTTTAATTCTCTTAAATGCTCTACTGTTGCTTGAAAAAGCAATGTTTAGGGCCTGGATGTACTCAGTGGTACAGCACTTGCCTACCATGTACAATACAAGGCCTGAGGTTTGATCCCTAGTACCACAAAAAGAAAAAAAAAAATTAAAATGCTTACATTTATTAGAAATACAGCAATAAAAACTTTCTACAAAAAAAAAAAAAAAAAAGCCTTCTTTTTCCCTTTATAATAGTCATCAAGCCCACAAACTGAAAAATGAAGAATCATCATAGCAGAACTTACCTAAGGGATGATCAGCATAATCTGGTCTTTGAATATAACTTGGCACTGGCCTTGTTGGCATCTAAAAACAAAGAGGTTAGTTAAAGCCTATTACCTAGAAAGGAAAAAAAAAAAAACTGGGGGGAAAATTAGTAAGTTCAAGCAAAAGTTTTTTAAATAAAAAAAATTTTAAATGACATTTTAAGTATCTACTTCATTAAGACCAAGCTTCACTTGCCCCTCTCATAAGATGTTTAATGAAGAAGAGAGCAGTCAAAGTCATCAGTGATTTAAGATTAGACAAACTGGCAATATGACAATGACAATAAAACAATGTCTCAAAATAAACAATACCAACCTGTTTTTAGTTATTATTTCTGGGAAGGAGGATTAAAGAATTTCTTATATATTAATTATTTTTCCAAATATTTTAAAATTTAAAAAATCTTAGTAATAGAAAACCATCAGTACAGATAATTTAAATATCTAAGGACAGCAAACAGATTTCAACTTAAGTGAACTGCTATGCTAAAATTCTATAGGAAGTGATACAAGTGGCAGAAAAGCTATAGCTATTAGGGTGGAAATATATTATGATAAAAATACTTTAGAAAAGCAGTAATATACACTACTGTCATGCCAGCCAGAAAACACAAGTCCACCTTAACCCACCCACTCTATTGTAAAATTAACAGCTTTAATCCTTTCATCTAAAATTTTCTCCACTTCCTCCAATTATCCTATTAGCTCCCAAATAATGCACCATAAGAGCAAAACAGAAAACAAGTTCCTTTGTTAACTTCATCCTGTCTATATGGTTAACTATTGTGATACAAATTAGAAGGATCACTTTTAGGAAACTGAAATTGGTTTAAAAGAATGTTAAATTCTTATTACCTTATTTACTCACCAGTGGATAATGTGGTCTGAGTTTACCAGTATATCGATAACCTGCCCAGGGGTCAGTATTTATATCACCTTCTACAGTCCAGGAAGATACTTCTCGCTTTGCCTTTTCATCTTCTGGGAGACAGACAGGTGGACAGATAAGACAGAAAGGAAAGGAAAGTTTCAGTGATCAAGCTGATGAATAGCTGCATACTTCAGTTCTCACTTGTTTCAAAACAAAGCCAGAGGGGCTGGAGCGGTGGCTTGGCAGTTACGGCGCTTGTCTGGCATGCGTGAGTCTGCGAGAGTTCAAACCCCAGCACCACATATACAACGAAGTGTCCAAGGAATGAAAATCATATGAAAAACTAAATAAAAATTGCTTCTCTCTCTCACTGTCCCCTCTTTAAAAAAAAACCAAAGCCAGAGCAGACATGGTGGTGCACGCCTGCAATCTCAGTGGCTCAGGAGGCTGAGGAAGGAGAATCTCTAGTTCAAAGCCAGCCTCAGCAACTTAGCAAGGTGCTAGGTAGCTTAGTAAGACCCTGTCTCAAAATAAAAATTTAAGGGGCTGGAGCGGTGGCTCGGTGGTTACGGCGCTTGCCCAGCATGCACAAGTACGCAGGTTCAAACCTCAGCAACCATGTGTCGGAGCAATGAAAGCCATGTGGAAAAACTCAATAAAAATTGATTCTCTCTGTCTGTCTGTCTGTCTCTCTCTCTCTCTCCCTCTCTCTCTCTCTCTCTCTCCTCTTCTCTCTTAAAAAAATAAAAATAAAAATGTAAATTTAAATTTAAAAAGGGCTCAACAGTTAAGTGCCCTTGGATTCCACACCTGGTTAAAAAAAAAAAAAAGCAACTCAGCAGAGGATTGCAAGTTTGAAGCCAGACTTGGCACCCAAGAGAGGTACTGAACAACACAGTGAGACCCTGTCTCAAATTAAAAAATAAAATGGGTTGGGCTGTTGCTCAGTGGTAAAGCACCTGTGGTTTCAAACCCTAGTAATAAAATAAAGAAACCACACACAAAACTCCAGCAAACTTCTACACTAACCTAACAATACTGCTTTACTGCTGTATTCACAAACCTTACAACTCCTTTTAGGAAATGTGAATATCCTGGAAGAAAAGCCCTTAAACATTATATGCTTTTACACACTATCATATACGAATAGCTCAGAGAACTGCTTGTCCCAAAGCCAAATGCACTCTACAATGTCAATTTAAAATATGAATCCTGACAAAACCTTTTCAACTGAAATCAGATAGAACAACAGATTCTAAATTACCCACAAAGCAAACTTAAAAATAATACTTTCCAGCTAGGCCTGTAATCCCATCTTGGGAGCTAAGGCAGTAGATCCCAAGTCCAAGGCCAGCTTCAGCAACCTTAAGAAGACCCTCAGCAACTTAGACCCTGTCTCAAAACAAGAAAAAAAAAAAAAAAAACTGGGGATGTAGCTCAGTGTTTGTACCCCTGGGTTTAATTACCAGAACAAAAAATAACAACAATGATAAATATTATTATTTCCATTTTGCTGATGAGTGGTTTTAAGTCAGTATTTCAAAGTGCTTTGAAAATTTTATAACCATCATTTGCCTCTTTTCAGAAGAGATTTCTAGGAGACAGGAAAGAGGCAAAGCTGAAAATTTAGTAGAAAACTTAAGGATTACATACATACAATGCTATGTTTACTGAGATACACCTAAGAATATTTTTCACACAGAGCAGAGAGCCCCTCTATGATATCTAATTTCAGCAGACTAACTGCACTTCTTATCCATGAAGCAAAATGAACTACTAACCCAAGACTTTAAACAGTAGGAATTCAAATCCCTCCTATACCAAATATTGACTCATATACCTCCGAGGACACACAGACCTTTTCCTGATTACTGTCATGCTATCATAGGCTTTCAAATTCAGGTTTCATTAGTGGAAGCATGTGAGAAAAATAAAAATCCCTCTTTAAAAACTCTATTCAAAATATGAAGTGAAACCCGGCATGGTGACACACACTATAATCACAGCAACTCAGGAAGCCGAGGCAGGAGGATTGCAAGTCCGAGGGCATCCTCAGCAAGGCCCCAAGCAACTTAGTGAGACACTGTCTCAAAATAAAAATTAAAAAAAAAATAAAATAAAATAAATGATGGATGAGACTAAGCGTTCAATTCTAAGCACAAACAGATAAACAAATTTGAGAAGAGGGAGAGTAGATGGAATGTTAAGCTAGTAGATGTGATGTTAAACTAGAAAAAAATCTTAAACACAATCTAATTTCCTCCTTTTTACAAATGAGGAAACTGAGATGCGTTTCACATTGGCAGTGAAGCTAGAATACAGGTGCCCTATTCTGTAACTCTCCAGGGAGCATGTGGCCACCTATGCACTGAAAGCCCTTTGAGGCACAAGTGACAAGAATACAAAAATATAACCAATCCATCCATATTACTTTAAAAGAGAATACATATATACTATTACATAGGAAGGAAAAGAGGAAGAAAGAAGCTTCTACTATGCTACTAATTTTAAATATCTTTCTCCTCTCTGGAGTTCAAAAGAAAAAAAACTAATGTAAATGTTAAGATCAGAAAGAACACTGTTCATAACCCCACAACAAAAATGGACTCCATTCATTATCACTGGGGTTAAACACTATAGAAAACTGTTCAAAATGCAGGCCAACTAATGCCAGCTTCAGCTGAGTCATATGAAGTGATTTTTGTCTGAAACACGAACCTCACAAATAATTTTCTACTACAACCTAGGACAGAATAACAATCAAGATTCAGGCTTTTGCTTCAACAAACTCCTAGGGAGAAAGCAAGGAGAAGCATGTAAAATCTTTCAAAGCGTCCTGCTATCTGCTCTTCTCTTCCACAATCTATACCCTTATAAGAATTGAAAGCTGACCTCGTACAACATAACCCAAAAGCTATCTACACAAATAAGGTTGAAATATGGTAAGTTCTTTTCTAATCTTGAAGCATAATTACTTAGGGAAATTTTAAACTTAAAAAGTTATGTTAGTTTGCATTTTGGAGTCAATCTGATCTGACCCTTAAATGCTAGACAAATAGCAGACACCTAATAAATCTGAGACTGGTAGCAGAAATGCATAATTAGTTTAGCACAGAACATTGTAAACAAACACCTGTAAGCTTTCTTTCAAACACTCAATGCAACAGGCACAGGCAAGACACAGGTAGTACCAAAGAGTTATCTGATTCATGCAAGGTCTGGTCCAAAGTATATCATGTCCAGGCTTTGTTCTGTTCTACCAGGATGTCCTGTCCAGTTAGCTAACACTGTATATGTCTAAGCTTTGCCTAGGATGGGAGCTTTGATCAAAATTCTGACTATACTTCCAGATATGACATTAAATTACTTATATCTAGGACTCACAACACACCTGTGATTTCAGCATTTTGGGGGTGAAGCTCACAATAATTCATGGTCACAAAGATTGACTGATAAAACCAGTTCTGAAACATTACATAACTTTTTCTCCACATTCCCAAAACTCAGGCACACTAGTGTGGAAAGTTAGGAGACTGGGAAGTAGAAGAAAAAAGTATTATTGAGAGGTCTGAGGTTTATTTTTTTGTTTGTTTTGGATACCAGGGATTGAACCCAGGGGTGCTTCACCACTAAACCACATCTCTTGCCCCTTTTTATATTTTATGTTGAGACAGGGTCTTGCTAAGTTGCTTAAGGCCTCACCAAGTTGCTGAGGCTGACTGAACTTGCGATCCTCCTGCCTCAGCCTCCTGTGTCACGGGAGTCACAGGCATATGCCATTTCACCCAGCCTGAGAGTTCTTTTTCTTAATAGGGTTTTTTGGTTTTTATTTTTTTTTAATTTATTCATTTATTTTAGAGAGAGGGAAAGAGGAAGAGAGGGAGAGTGAGAGAAACAACTTTACTTAGGTTTTTATATGGCCTTTGTTTCCCCAACAGTAGTGTATGTGGTGCTGGGGCTCAAACCCAGGTCTTTGCGCATGCCAGGCAAGTGCTTCAACTGCTAAACCACTACACCAGCCCCCTAAATGGCTTTGTTGTTTCTTTTTGTTTGGTTTTTGTTTTTTAAAGAGAGAAGGACATTGAGAGAGAGAGAAACAGAGAACAGAGAATCAATTTTTACTGAGTTTTTCATATGGGTTTCGTTGCTCTAACACTTAGTTGTGTACATGGGTGCTGGGGTTTGATTCCTGTGTACTTGTGCATGCTGGGCAAGCGCCCTAACCACCGAACCACAGCTCCAGCCCCCTAAATGGGTTTTTAGTATCATATTTTGCACTGTCAAAGCTTTCTACCTTATACTTCAAAAAAAAATGGGAGGCAGAAACACTGAACATCTCAGTGGTTCATTAACAAGTAGAGAATATAGTCCTTTTTTTTTTTTTAACCATGTATTAAAACCAGTGTTGCTTTAACCACTGAGCTAAAATCACCAGTCCTTTTTATTTTGAGGCATGGTCTTGCTAGGTTGCTGAGGCTAGACTTGAACTTGCAAATCTCCTGCCTCAGCCTCTCAAGTCATTGGTAATACAAGCATGCATCAATGTGCCAGGCTAGAATATAGTTTTGAGATGTGACATTCTACAGCTTTTAGAGATCAGAATAAAAGTAAATGCACTTAAGAATACTCTGACAAAAGATACATTGTAGGAAATATGCACTCAAATATCAGCAATATGTTCTTTTAATTAAGGGCTTGACTTTACAAGCTGACTCGTTTTGTTCGTTATTATGCATAAACATATACATACATGTACATATTTTTTTTTTCTGTGCCTGAGTCACTTATTTAACTCACTTGAAAATTTCTTACGCCCAACACAAAAAAATCAAGCTTCTACAATTAAGAAAACTCCAGGTCCAGATATTTTACACATCAATTTCATCAAATATTTAAAAAGAAATAATGTCAATTCTCATAATATGTTTCACAAAAAAAGGAGGAAATATTTCCCATTTAATGAGAAAAGAATTGCTCCAATACCAGAATTGATCAAAGATATTAAAAGCAAATTATGGACCAATATTCCACATGGATAAAGATGTAAAATAGGCATCTTTACACGGAAGTCAATATGCTTGTAATACAAGCAGCTCGGAAGGCCAAGGCAGGAGATTTTATTGACATACCATTTAACTTTAGCACTTTAAACTTCCCTATGCTTTAATTTCCTGAGCATAAAATTTTAGTAACTGCTCAAAGATCTCTGCAGAACACCTACCACATTAGAATACATAGTGTAGAATAAGAATGAAAACCATTAAATGACCTTATTTAAAATTTCTCTTTGATTTGAGGTAACACATTGAAATCAACAAACCCTGTCTTTTGTGCTTTGATATAAGTTATTCATATCATTTTTGGTCACTGTAACCACATTTTCTCCCACAACAGCCTAGCATTTCCATTTCCATTAAACATAGTAGTCACTTCATACAACCAAAGAAAACTTTTTTTTTTAATTTTTTTTTTCCTTCAAAAATGGTTTAGCTGACCTCAGATGTGTTTTGGTAAAAACAATCTATCAAACTTCATTAAATCAACTAACTCCTAAAAAAGACACTGTATATGAATACATGAAACCAAGATCAGTATATTAAAGCAGAAACCTGACACCAAGAATTATGTGCAATCAGGACGGCAACGCTATAAAAGCCCTTGTCCATTTCCAGGTTACTAGTAGGGCCATCTTAAATCAGCCACGCTAATGATATCAATTTATAGGATGAGTAGATGAAGCAGAAAAGTTATCCAAATTGCACCTGCTTCAGTATGGCTGACAGCAAGAACTAAAAGTAGATAACAATTTTATTTTGTGGTAACACATAAAATAAGTTCAAAATGGAAAATTAAATAACAACATTAAGACTCTAAAAAATAGTACAGCCAACCCTCAGTATCCCCCAGGGGACTATTTCAAGGACTCCCCTAGGATGTTCTAGTCCCTCACATGAAATGACATAGTACCTGCACATAGCCATACACACATCTTCCTATATACTTTAAATCATCTACAGATTATTTGTAAGACCTAATACAATGTAAATGCTACATAAATAGTTACACTGTATTGTTTAGAAAATAATGATGAGGGAGGAAAAGTCTCTACATGTTCAGTCTGGCTGTGAAATTTTTTTTTTCCAAATACTTTCCATCTCCAGTTGGTTAAATCTGTGGATATGGAACTCAAAGATGTGAAGCCCAAAGATAAGGAAGACTGATTATACTTTAACTTGGAGTTGAAAGAGCAATATGAACTGAAACTAAACAAAGGAAGTGTCTGGCTCATGTATCCTCTGCCTTTAATATGCAAACACTTCTAGCAAACCTAAGAGGGTGCCAAAAGATTAGGGCACTATCAAGTATCAGTCAACCAAGATACATCCATCCCAGCTAAGATCTCATGTTTTCATGTTAAATATGAAAAATAAGATATTATTCAGCCACATGTTGCTTACCTTAGTATATATCACAAAGAACTAAAGAACATGTTATAATTCTAGCTTTCAGGATTAAACTTTCAGAACATTCAAATATACATTTTAATAATTATAATTCCTGTCTTCTGGAACAAAAGCCACCTCTAAAACAATTGAAATAAGGATAAATGATTTTACTTACTTGCTTTCTTATGTAGCAACTTGTGAGTAGCCCAACTTCCTTTAAAACATTCCTAAAACAGCAAACAAGGAAATTAGTGTTAGGCCTTCTTTAATTAGAAACATTTTTAAGGAATGTTATTTATAAGAAATAATTATGCAAAATTTATTTGCAAGAAACAGAACTTGGGGATTTTCAAATTAAGTATTTGGAAAATACTTAAGAAATAACAACTATTCAAAATTTTACTTCAAAAAGCAATTTAGGGCTGAAGAGGTGTCTCAGTGGTAGAATGCTTTCCTGACATACACAAGGACCCAGGTTCAAACCCTGGCACCTCATATACAACTAAGCGTCAGGGGGAAAAACAGACGAAAAAAATAAATAAAATTGACTTTTTCTCTCTCTTAAAAAAAAAAAATCTAAACTTTACTTCAAATAAGCAAGATTAAAGATTAGTTAGAATATGTGTAAACTGAAAACTGAAACACATAGTTGTATTTGAACTTTACATCACAAAATTATTTTGCTTTTGTTTTTTGTACTGGGGATTAAACTCAGAGCCTCAGGTATGCTAGTAAAGCACTATATCAATGAGCTGTGTATCTCCAGCCCTTTTTTAATTTTATCTCACCAAGTTGCCCAGGCTGGCCTTGAACTTGAAATTCCCCTGCCTCAACCAGAGAAGCTGGAATTACAGGTGTGTGCCACCACTCTAGGCTTGTGCTTGTTTTTGTTTTGAGATGAGGCTCAAGCAGGCCACTATTTTGTGAGCTAAAGTGTTCCTCCTACCTTATTCTCACGAGTAGTTGTAACTACAGGCATGCACCACCATACCTGGCTTTTGCCAAATTAATACAAAGTAAACGGAAAAAAAAAATCCTAGCCAATTAATCAATCGTACACTTGGAAAAGTAATAAGGATAATCTCCAGAAGCTTTCCTTATTCGTAGTAGACTCCATATCAGTCAAACACACATTAAGTCACCCATCTGAGGAGCTGCTGTGCCAACAGCCCTCGACAGTAAGTCTTTGTTAAAAAAGAGACTGCATTAAAATTCATCAAAACTGTCCAAACCCAAGCAGAGTACTGGGGACATGGTGGGATCTCAGTAAGTTACTTGCTGACTGACTGATGGGAATGGATGAATGAAACTAGAAAAGACAAGACTTCTCACTTAGGAAAATGTAACATGTTTCAGATACCAGTAAGGGGTAACAAACTGTGAGAATAAACTCAAATAAAGAACTCAGGTAATTAGAAAAATAATTCAACTAGACACAGATCTTATTTATTCTTCAATTTTTATGGTCTCTTCCTCTAAGAGTACAAAGTTACTCAAATCATTAAAAACTCTAAGAAAATTCACAAAATCCCACAAATGTTTTATCTCTGAAGACATGGACAAGAGAAAAGAAAGACTTCCTAAGATATATAGTAATCAAGCCAAGACCTTCTTCTCTCCTTCCCCTTTAATCTCCTTGTATCCTTCACAACTTGCAATAGATAAATGGACAAACTTGGGTCTTACCCATTCCTTCCTACTACAACCTAAACATACCTCAAATTTATGTATAGTACTAAGAATTTTTTGGTTTGAAGCTAAAATTAAGTCTAGTCTTTGGGGCGAATGGAAAGTATGGTAAGGAGAATAACTGCCCCTCAAAGATGTCCATGTCCTAATTTTTGGAACTTGTGGATATGTTAGGTTATATGATAAAGAAGATCTGAAGAACTACCTGGCTATCTTGAGATAGTGATTATCCTGCTTTATTCAGATGGGCCAATGTAATCAATCAATCACAAGGATCTTTAAAAGGTAGAAGAGGAAGGGCAAAGTAATCAAGAGAAACATGTAATGGCTGCAAGATCTGGGAGATGTTATCTTACTGCCCTTGAAGATGGAGGAAGGAGACCATGAACCAAGGAATGTGGACAGCCTCCAGAAACTAAAAAGAGGAAAGAAATGGATTCTCCTCTAAGTCCACAGAGGAACACAGACCTGCCAACACCTGAGTTTAGCAGACTTCTGACCCATCTCCTGTAAAATAATAAATCTGTGTTGCCTTAAACAACCAAGTTTGAGACAATTTGTTATGGAAGCTATACAAAACTAACACAGATAAAAGAGTTCACCCTGTGGTCAAAATGTAAAAGACACAACTGTCAAAAAAGATCATTTGGTATAAAAACAAATATTAATGATTCTGACACAAAAAAGAGGGATACTATGATTAACCAGCAGTATCAATAACTGAAACGGGAACATATGACTTCTTCAGTATTACTACATTTACACAAAATGAGAAGTCAGTGCGAAACTGTAATAATGAAGAAAACAATAATAATAACAGTTACCATTTACGGATATCTGTACTTTCACCTAATCTTCACAAAAACCTACTCAGCAAATGGCATTATCCCCATTTGACAAATAACAAAACTAAAGACAGACAAATTAAATCATTTGTCTTTTATGACAAAAGCATAACTGGCAGAACACAGACTCCAACCCAGGACTACCCAGTTAAAGGTCTTACTTTCATGAAAGCTGCTTTACTGTGGCACAGGCTATATT
The DNA here is from genome assembly GCA_004027875.1 of Aplodontia rufa. Taxonomy (NCBI): domain Eukaryota; kingdom Metazoa; phylum Chordata; class Mammalia; order Rodentia; family Aplodontiidae; genus Aplodontia; species Aplodontia rufa. The sequence continues at coordinate 71,092 of PVKS010004164.1, forward strand.
CAAACCATATATGTGCATGCACATACGCTATATTCAAAGCATTAGAAAGCTTGGGCTTAATTAAGCAGCCCCATGTATAACCTATAACATTATAAGCTCTAAAATTCTATCACTAAATCTAGAAAACAAAGATAAATAACCATTGTCACATATTCTCGATTGCTTCCCTTATACAGTGAGACTGACACTGCCTATAATGTGGCACTGATATCTCCAGAAGATAATATATGAATGTAAATAATTCATACTAAAACACTGAACATGGTATCTAGCACATGGCAAGCACAGGCACAAATCACCTAACAATGGAGTGATTTCTCACTTGTGTGAACATCAAAGAGTATACTTAAGATCTAGATAGTATAGCCCATTACACAATTAAGGCATATGCTATATACTGTTATACATGTGTGTAGTCTGTCTTTGCCTAAAACGTCATTATACAATTCATGACCGTAGTAATATATGTGAGCCACTGATGCCTATAATGGTTACCCACTGTGCCTGGCACTGAAGAGGTCCTCAGTATATGTTGAAGAATGTAGGCAGATTAATGTGACATATACACAAAAGACTATTTTCTAGTTGTAAATGAAGTATACACTATTTTCATTAGTACCTCTGGAACAGACTATGAACAGCCTACTCAAAGCCACTGTCCCCTTTCTTTAACACCAATAGAATTCAGCTTAAAAAAAAAAAATCCCAGTCTTCTTGATACTGGTGGCCATGTAATCTCACCTGGCAAACAAAATGTAAACCCCTTTGTTAGGTGAGCTCCTGGAAAGCTTCTTAGAAAGGACCTGGGTTATTTGAGTCCAGGTTTTACTTTTTTCTCTTTTCCTACATCAAACCCAGAGTGCAGCCTGAGGTGGAGCAGCAGCTATGTAGCCACAAAACAACAAGTACACCCTAAGAAGCCCGGCTCCACCGCACCCATGTTTACCATCTCCTGTGAATTATCACAAAATAAAGTTAGGGAAATCTCCCCAAAAGTAAACAAATGACAAAAAAGATGTAATTAAGACACTGCAGTAGAGAACTAAGCAAGCAGTTACACATATAAATAATACAGGTTTCAAAATGAAAAGAGAGGGGAAATTAAAGAAATAGCCTAAAGTGTTCCATAACTGACCAAGACACTCGAGGAGTTTCCACATTAACAGGGCCCACAGAGGATAAAAATCAACAACTCAAGGTTTCAACATGAACTTTCATAACAATGAAGACAAGAGAAGATTAGGTATGCTTCCAGAGAAAAGGGAGAAAAATCACAGTATACAAAAGGTTACAACTATAAATGGCATCGGACTTTTTAACAACACTGGAAGCTAGAAGAAAAGGAATAAATAGCACTAAATTCTGAGGAAACAATTTCCAAACTAGAATTCTATACTTGGCCAAATTTCAACTGTCAAGACTATCACAAGACATTCTCACATTTGCAGAATCTTGAACGTGCCAATCGTTCTTAAGGAAGCTACTGGAGAAAACATTACACAAAAACAAGAGAAAATCAATACAAACGAGGCATGACAGAGAAATGAACGGAATCTCCAAGATGATGCTTGAAAAGAACTCTAAGGATGACTTCTAGGGAGCAAGCCCAGGGATCAAAGAGTTCTAATTGGAGGAAGTCAGAGAGTTCTGAGAAAATTTTCCAAGATTAAATTGACAAAATGCCCAAAGTACTTGTAAGTATTGACAGAGTTTTGTACAACTGTGGGAGTGTCTGGAAATAAATGAGTAAGTAATCAAACAAAATTGTTAATACTCAGGAATAAGAAAGGATCAAAGGAATTTCTAATTTAGAAGGAAATGACCAGGTATGTGAAATAACCTGATTTAAAATTACAAAAACATAAATTATTTACAGACATTTTATCTCTACAATATTAGGACAGTAATATCAACATAACCATAAATCAAGAAACATTTAAAACTATTTTGTTGTTAATTAAGATTCAATATGACATAAAATAGATTTTAAAAATATAGGTAGATGCCTACCAATCAAGAAATATACTTAAGCTTAAAATATGAATTAACATCTAATAAAAATCAATACATAAAAAGAAAACAAAGATCTTTAAAACTAGAAGAAATGTACAACTTTATAAAACATAAAATTTGCCAGGCTGTCAATGCCTCATGCAGCAGCTGCTCTACCCTCCTACTGCTGTATGTATATATCTATCTAAATATATATATGTCATCTCAAGTAATAATTGATAAATCACTAAAATACTATATTAATAAAATCTGCCAAAACCATTTCTATTTTGAATTTCATGTTCTATAGACAATGTAATAATTTACAGTGCATGTTCATGGTAACAAATAATAACTTATACGTCCAGATATCCAAATGCAATTTGAAACTGGAAAGTAAACATCTTTAATGTTTAATGGTACCATGTACTCCAAGTTTCCCCTTCACTCTCTATATACACCTATAGACAGACAGATTATAAATTCCAGCAGCACAATTCTGAACTTTTTTACATCGCTGAATCCCACGAGAATCTTAGCAAAGCAATACCTGCACATATCGCAAGGCATATAATTCTATTTGTTTATCAATCACACAAATACTGAACGCATGCTATAACCAAAGTAGTAAGCTAGGTGACAGACATTCAGCAGTGAATACAGATAGGTTCCTGCCCATTCCAGACAAACATTACATGGCTAATTAGATAATTAAGTTATAAAAGCTAAAAAGAAAAAAAAATACACAGTGCTATGAGAAGAGGTAGAAGAGTTAAAGATATAGGTAAGGGTCAAATTATGTTAAGGACCGTTCTATTCTACCAATAACAGAAAGCCACCAAAAGGTTTTAAACCAAGCAAACTTCTATACAGACTTGAGTTCATAGCATCTCTGACCTCCATTCATAAAACCAAAGTTAAAGGGCTGGAGCAGTGGCTCAGTGGTTAGGACACTTGCCTGGCATGCGCCAAGTGCTCAGGCTCAAACCCCAGCACCCACATACACAACTAAGTGTCAGAGCAACGAAAGCCATGTGAAAAACTCAATAAAAATTGATTCTCTCTGCCTGTCTCTCTCTCTCACTGTCCTTCTCTCTTTAAAAATAAATAAAACCAAAGTTAAAATTATTTTTTCTAATATTAATACACAGTACACAGAAATGGTCTTAATTCCATAGAACTGGTTCTTAATACAGGCAATCCTTGCTTTGAATAGTACTTTGGAACCAGAAAAAGATTCTGCAAACTGAAACCATGCAAAAAATAGAGAAAACTGTTCCATGACCTTTAAATTTTTTGTTAAAACCTTAAAAACTCTCTTACTACTGGTTAAAAGTATACTGGGGAATGAAAAATCAGTAAAACTAGTATTTGTTTAGTGTACTATAACTTGAAATATGAGAATTAGTTAAGAATAAGTGCTTTATTTCTTTATTTAAAAACTGAGAGATTAGTTTGGAAAAATATCTGCCTTCTCATTGTATAATTTGTGATATGGACCAGTATCATTTTTATGCTTGGCAAACTATAACACTCCTTTCTAGGTTTGAGGTAGCTTCCAAATTTCATCCTTTATACTTTCAATACCTCTGGAATTTTCCATAATGTGAAGTTTTTGCTGGTGTCCCTTACCCTGAAACATCTTATTTTCATCACAACCACTTTCTTCATTTATGTCAAAAGGTAACCTCCTCAGTTCCTCTGGCCACATATACAGAGTCTCTATAACGGCTATAATGTCAACATTCCCATGATCATTCACATGCATTTCTTCTACAACTCCAATTTAAGTTGCATTTCTACCATTATCACTTAAGTTTCTTTGCTATACTTTCATCTTTGTTGGTCAATTCTTCCTTGATTGACTATCCATTTTGTAAAATGTTAAGTTTATAACTGGGAAACAAGAAGGCAACACAACTACAAGCTTTGCTGTCTGCATGTGAAATGAATGACAAATGCACAATGACCAGTCACTCACAGGCTTTGAAAGAAGTGAAGGGACTGATCATGATCAAGCGCTCCACTACGGCTGGAGTGGAGCGCTTGCCTGGCATGCATGAGGAAGGTTCAAATCCCAGCACCACAAACACAACCGAGTGTCGGGGAAACAAAAGTCAGATAAAAAAATAAATAAAATTAATTCTCTCTCCCCACCTCATTTATCCCTCTCTTCAAAAAATAAAATAAGATGCACATAGCTATTTAGTGACAGACAAACAGAAGAGCTAACAGTGAAGTCAACTTTATGTAATAATTACTTCACAATAATGTGCTACAGTAACAGTAATTGGTATTGTTGGGGGATTGGTTTTAACTAAATCATGGTAACTAAACTCATGCATATCAAAACTGCAAAATGGTATCTGTCTTTATATAGTTTAGCAACTTGATCCAACCCATTTATAAAACTTTTCTAAATAGGTTATATGAACAGAATATTTTTTCATAACCCAAGCATCTTTTTTATGCTCACAAAAACTGATATAATTTTCCTTAAATAAATCACAATTCTATCCCAAATGACTCATTTAGAGAACGCAGAAGTTTTACATACCAATTTAAATTTTAAAAGAAGAATGTAGAAGCCATCAGCAAGAATGGTAAATGAAACATTTAAAATGTTACAGGGGACTGGGGTTGTAACTCAGTGGTAGAGCACTTACCTCCCATGCACAAATCCCTAAGTTCAATTCCCAGTACAGCCAAAAAAAAATTTTAAAAATGCATCTCCCCTTAAATTTGTAATTTTTATATACATATTTTTTTCACTCTTTGGTTGGTTTGGGTTTTATTGTGCGTGTTGTTCTGTTTGTTTTTTGTTGGTACTAAGGATTGATCTCAGCCTGATGCATGCTAGGCAAGTAACCTACCAATGAGCTAAATCCTCAGTCCTCCACCTAATTTTTTAATATTACCAAAAAAATACACACTGCCTACTTACTACTAAAGACAATTCATAATCTATAAGAGTTTTATAATTAGAAACAACTCAAAATCCAAATGGTTTCCTAAAACATTCAACTCCAAAACTAAGGTTGAGCCATGGTTAAAATCATGAACTTTGAAGTCAGATTTTTTTTCTTCATTTTTGTTCACTTATTAGCTGGAGGAGAAATTTCAATTATTTTTAAATTTCACTTTTCTTCATTGTAAAGTAAGAGAAACAACAGTATAAAATATATGACCAATAACAAATGATCAATTTTAATTATCATCTCTTTTTCAGTGCTGGTGATAAACCCAGGTCCTCAAGCATATTAGACAAGCACTCTATCACTGATCTACACCCTCAGCGATCAATTATATTCTTTTTAAAAGCAATTTAAAATTTAAATTTGAAAAGATGTGTCCACATAGATACCAACCCTGCCCCAATTTCTGGACTGTGAAAACACAGGTGCAGTTAGACACTTAGCTATCACTACAGGTTTTGTGTATGACTAGCATTTATTGCTTAGGAAACTTGTGCATTGGGAATGAGGTGCAAGAGCCAAGAGAACCTGAAGTACGAAAGCAAATGTGCCCTGGCCCACAAATAGAACATGACAGAGAAGCAAAGTCTACTTACTAGCTCAAGGTGTTTGAGCCCTGACTGTTACAATCTCTGGCAGAGTACTAAGGTGTACAGATAAAATAGCAACCCTTAAGAAAACTGGCTTTAAAATTAAAAATACATAAATAAATAACACAGTGAGTAGGGATATCAGTGGCCACACTGTGAAGGAGACAGACATCACTGATTTAGCCCAACTGTGAAATCTGAAGACTATAAAATAGTTGGATCAACTATTTATTTGAAGCCTCTAAAAAGCAAATAGGAACAGGCAGATTAGAGAAATGCAAAATTCAAAGTACCAGTGAACTGGTACTGAGTTTAGTATCTCCCAGCTTTGAACCCCATGGGCAACATAAGGTGATCATTGAGGCACAAAATACTCAGAATAAACACTATATAATTCTGGCTCAAGGACAGGAAAGAGAAGTTTTCACACTCAAAGAGAACAGAAATCTACCTTCCTTTCTTTTCTCTCACATATCAGCCCCCACAACCCTGAAGAGTAACCAAAAGTATAAACCAAAAGTATAAACTTTTGGTTTATATGAACCAAAATCTAAGAGATGGGCATTTTCCATCACTGATCAGTTGAAGCAAAATCTGATTGCTTTTTCCACTCTGCCTCCTGCCACTTAGCCCAACAGGGGCACAGTCATGGAAGGGTACAACAATGCACTGAACTAACACCCCAGCTTTCTGAACAGAGGACCAAAGGAAGGATCCCCAAGAAGCCATGAAGTACCTCATGAAGTTGTTCCGATGTTTATGAGAACAGAACAACTAGACTATCATCTCAGATTCAGGTTGAGCGCTGGGACATATCTCAATAATACTGTTAAAAGCCTTAAAAAATGAACTGACATTTAAACCATAATTCACAGAACTTACAGCCTGAATCCAACCAAATTAGTAGCCAACTAATCAAAAATATCAACATTGTGCAAAGAATTTATACAATACCAAAGATCTCATAATACAGTTATTTGTCCCTCAGTAACCAGGGATGGTTCTAGGATCCTCCCACACATACCAAATCTGTGGGTGCTCAATTCCCTAATATAAAATGGCATAGTATTTGCATATAACCTATGCACATCCTTCTATTTAAGTCATTTCTAGATTACTTATAATCCCTAATACAAAGTAAATACTGTGTAAATAGATGTTATATTGTATTGTTCATGCAATAATAAAAAGTCTTTACACGTTCAATACAGAGGTACGCATCATATGCCCAACTGCACAGTACATAGACACAAGGCAAACAATGCTCAAGCAATGAGAGCTGGAGCAAGATGACCTGTGAAATAGTGAGAAGCTGCAACAGAGTATGCCTATCTGTCACTTAATTTAAGTGGATTCCACAAAGTGCAAATTCAAGTTTGGCTTTTGGGAACTCTTTGGGAATTTTCCCACCAAATACAATCCACAGCACCCTGAAGCTGTGGATGAAGAACCCACGGATATAGAGGTATCGAGAAATCCCAGGTAGCAGCTAACTCCCTTCAAAGGCTGAGACTCAATATATCTCAAATATACCTTTCATCCATTCTCAACACACCTTTGCATACCAGTAAGAGGTTCTGAATAACACTGTTAGCAAAATTAATAGTTCTGCAATTAGAACTAATAAATTACATATTCATACCAATGCCATAATAAATACATCTACTATATAACTCTTACCTAAGTGCTGAAAATGTGACCAGTTCCTACCAAAAAATGATAGTCTCAAAGTTATTTTAATGTGTTTCAGTTTACTATATTTTGACAAGTACTCTCATTTATTTATTTATTTTTGGTACTGAGGATTGAACCCAGGACCTCACAAATGCTAAACATATACTCTACCACTAAGCCACACCTCACCCCAGATTACCACTTTTAGAATCCAGCACATCTTGTATAAAAAAAAGAAAAAGATAGAAAAATATGAAAGAATATTATCTACCTAACTGTTCACTGTGGTTATTTCCAGACACCTATAGATACATAAACACTATTGCTTTGAAAAACACACAAAAAATTAATTTTTAAAATATTTTATGGTATCTATTGGGAAAATCAATTACAGAATAAAATTTGGAGACAAGATCTGTAGAAAAATCACCATAAAAAAAACTAATATGCACGAGAATAGAACACAATGTTATAAAGGCTCAGAAGACCAAGATCAGATTCTGAGACAGAATCGGAAGAAGCATTTGAGCTAAGCCTTCAAGGAAGGGTGAATTCTACATAAATGAAACTATTACTTCACAAAACAATTAGAGGTGCATTCAGAACCAGAATTTTGCCTAACATCTAATAATTCTGCCTACAAGTTCAGCTCCAAGCATCCATGTGGATACTAAATTAGCCAAAATGACTGAAAAACTTTAACTTGAACTGTGTACCATCTCAGGTGGAGCCAGTCCTGCCTCTCTAATTCTGCAATATTTCCATAAAACCAATCCCTGTTCAGCCAAGTTAGTAACAGAACATCACCAGGAGAACCCACGGACTTGAAAAGGAGAGACTTAAGTTTTGATTTTAAGGTTCCATCATTCAGAGCAATACTTGTCCTTGGGCAAATTGTTCTGCTGCACTAAAAAATACTTAATAAAGCCACCCTCATAAGGTCAGAGGATTTAACCAACAAGGCTATAAATGAACCTGGCACACCAGTAGACAAGTACTCGCTCAACACACACACACCACACTTCCTTTCTATTCCTGAGTAAGAGATGAAACAGAGCCAAGAGTTTTTATTGCTGTTATTGTTGTTGTTGTTTTGGAGAGAGAGAAAAAATTAATTTTATTTAGTTTTTCATTTGGTGTTTGCTTTACATTCAGAACCACTGTCACTATTTAAAGTCCTTAAAAAAAAACAATGTGACCCTCACCACACCTTGACCCAGTAATTTCATTTACAGAAAGTTAACTAAAGGAAATATATGCAATTCTAATGCTCATTGCAGCATTATCTTTAATTGTGAAAAATTAAAGAACTTATGTACCAATATAAAATAGGCTAGATTATGATTTGATCATGCAAGAAAATTCTACTCAGTCATTAAAAGTAATGCAACTAACCCTACATATGAGCATACAGCAAAGTTTACAATGCTTTAGGTTTACAAAAAAAAATAAGTGAGCACCTGTGATCTCAGCTACTTGAGAGGCTGAGACAGGAGGATCTCAAGGTCAACACCAGCCTAGACAATTTAACAAGACCTTGTCTTAAAAATAAAACTAGTGGGCTGGAGCAGTGGTTCACTGGTTACAGCACTTGCCTGGCATGAGCGAGGACATGGGTTCAAAACCCAGCACCACATACACAAAAGTTTTGCAGCAATGAAGGCCATATTAAAAAAAAAAAAAAAACCAAAAAACTTAAATAAAAATCAATTATCTCTCACTGCCCTCTTTAAAATAAATAAAATGAAGCTATTTAAAAGGGCTGGGAAAGTAGCTCAGTGGCAAAGCACTTGCCTGTCATACTTTAGGTCCTGGGTTCAATCCCCTGTACCACAAAAATAAATAAATAATTTTAAAAAGAAGTTAGAAGCAAAAAAAGGAAAATCCACAAATATGTGAAAGTTAAAAAAACACACTCTCAAACAACCAATAGGTCAAAGGGACCTCATGAGGAAAACTTGTGCAGTAATTTTGATCTGGAATGTATCACAAAGAATTGTTCCTAGTGAGATGCTATTGGGAAGCAGCGGAACCTTTAAGAAGTAAGGCCCAGCTAGAGGTCCGCAGGTCATTAGGGGCGGGCCCTTGAAGGAGATGTGGGACCCCAGCCAACTCTTTCTCTCCTTCTCTCAACCACAAGGTAAACAGTTTTGCTCTACCAGATGCTGCCACCATCACGTGCTACCACAGGACCAAAACAAGGGACTAAAACCTCTACAACTGTGCGACAGAATACACGTTTACTCTTTATAGGGTTGTTATCTCATGTATTATAGTGACAGAAAGCTAACACATCTTGGGGCAAAAACAAAACTACCACACACCAAGATTTATAGGATGCAGCAAAAATAATGCTAAGAGCAAAGTTGATGGCTACAAACACATTAAGAAACAAAGATCTCAAATTCACAGCCAAACTTTATACCTCAATGAATTAGAAGAAATAAAACAGAAAGCTAGAAGAAAATAGTAATAAATATTAGAAACAAAAAATATTAGAACAAAAAAATGTTCAATGAAACTGTTTTTTGAAAAGATCAGCAAAGGTGACAAACGCAACATTAAGAAAAAAGAAGCATGCCTGTAATCCCAGCGACTCAGGAGGCTGAGGGAGAAGGATCATGAGTGCAAAGCCAGCCTCAGCAACTTCAGCAGACATTTCCCTAAAGATGATATACAAATAGTCAACGAGTATATGAAAAGGTGTTACTATCACTAATCATCAGAGAAATGCAAAACAAAACCACATGACACAACACATCATGCCCATTAGGATGATTACTATGAAAAGAAAAAGAAATTAACAAGTGTTGGTGGGGATGTAGAGAAACTGGAATCCTTGTGCACTGCAGGAACTGTAAAACAATTAAATCACTATGGAAAACAGTAGTTTCTCAAATAATTTAAAATTGAGCTACCATATGATCCAGCAATTCCACTTCTGAGTATTTATCTACAAGAACTGAAAGCAGGTACTCAGAGACATTTGCACACTCATATTCATAACCACCACTCATAATATCGAACAGATTGAAACAATCTGCCCATCAAAGAATGAACAAACAAAATATGGTATATACATACAATGAAATAATATGTGGCCTTAAAAAAGGATATTGTCATATGCTACAAAATGAATTAACCTTAAGAGCATTACATTAAGTCAAATGAATAACAACAAAACGGACAAATACAGTATGATTCCACTTGTAAAAGGGAGGTATAGTCAAAGTCATAGACAAAGAAGGTAGAAGGGTAGTTACCAGGGGCCACAAAGGAAAGAAGCAAAGTGGGAGTGTTTAATAAGTATGGAATTTCAGTTATACAAGATGAAAAGGTTCTGGATATCCATTTCACAACAATGAAAATGCAGTTAACACTACTGAACTGTACCGTATATCTAAGAATTGTTAAGATGGTAATGATTACATTTTTAAAAAGAAAAAAGTACTATGTAATTTAGAGCAGTGATTCTATTTTTGTTTGGAAAGAGTAAAAACAATAGCTAAACTCTTTGCTATATAACAAACACTGACTTAGATATTTACCACTTATTAACTGTTAATCCTCCCAATAAATCTAAGTGATAGGTACTATTACAGATATCCCATTCTAAAGATAAGAAAACTGCAGTACAGATTCATTAACATGTCCAGCTAATTAAGGCAAAACTATGTGGGCACTCTTGAGACAGTATCGATGTTTTTAAGCTCCATACAACACACATATAAAAGTCTGGACAGATAATACTAACCATTAAGAGGCTTTCAGGATGTTGAGATTACAACTGTTTTAATTTTATATATTACTGTATTAAATTTTGAAAAGATAATGTACTGCATTTTATAATGAAAAACAATGAAAGATATTTACATTTTGGAGGGAAAAGTATTCAATGGAACAAGGCCTCTATCCCCCACTAACAATCTTTCATTTCCTTGTATTTCTACATTTCTATACTTGTACACTTCACTCAAGGGAAGGCTGTCTACCTGCCACACACACGCCTCAACTTGCTCCTACTTCCAAAAACACGTACATCCCCTGGAGAGAATATCCTCTCCTTTGCCTTAAAACACACGTTTTTATCTATCTACTTATTTATTTACTTGCATATGTACTTTATTATCATAATGCAGTTCTTAACTCATCTCCTTCTGGAGGCCTTTAAGAGCTTGCCATTATCTACCCCACTTTTCAACTACTTAGTATGGGGAGTTTTAAAAACTGCCCTTTTGGCTACCTTGTGTTTTCCACATCTGAAAAGCTCCTCAGAATGTCACTTCCCTTCCTAGAGGCAAGGACATTGCAATAGTAACATCTACATTTTTTAATACAATTAATAATCTGTATTGCTACACAAAGGACATTCTTCAGTGAAACTGCTTTCTTTACCACATGGCAATACAGAATACAACACTAGTACAGTATGGAGCTACTGCCCTGATTTATGCTAAGGAACCAGCAACTTTATCCACCACTTTCACTAACAACAAAAGACATACACTTCTAATAAACATTCCTACAAGAAACCAGAGACTACCTAGAAATACATTTATTCCAGATTTGAGGTAGGGAAAGTACAAGGTAAATCAGACTTGTCTTGTGCCAGAAACAAAGAAAGCAATCAAACTAATGGAAGAGGCTCAGAAGGATTTAAGAGACAACTTAATGGTGGTACCACTGATCAAACAACATTACAATAAAATTACAATTAACAAAATTTGTTAATTTTCTTAGGTACAATAACAATATAGTTAAAGAATGTCTTTGCCATGAGAAGATGCATGCTAAATATTTAATTAAAGCAATGCCATGTTATCTGTGACATTCTCAAATGCATCTCAACAAATACAAATAAGCACACATAAATTAAACAAAGTGGTACTTTTAGGTGATGTGTATACTGTAATTAGTTACATAAATTGAGTATCAACTTGGGAACATCTCTGGAACATTTGCTCAGACTTTGCCAGCTGAACATCCCTAATCTGGAAATCCGAAATGTGAAGGCTCAAAACTCTGAAGTTTTTGAGTGTCATGCTAGCACTTCAAGTTGCAGATTTCAGAGTTTTTAATTAAGGATGCTCAACCTGTATATTCTTCTTTAAACTTTTCTATTTGTTTGAAATTTTTCATGAAAGGCTAGGGAAACTCAAGACTATGCTTTTTTTAACATTCAGAAAAACAAGTCCACATTTATAATTTTGACTAGCATCTTCTTTTCATTTAAATACCTCCTGTCTATCCAACATAATTTCCTTGAGGACACATAAACTTTTTTTTTTTTTTTTTAAGAGAGAGAGGGACAGTGAGAGAGAGAAAGAGAGAAGCGACTTTATTGAATTTTTCACATGGCCTTCGTTGCTCCAACACTTAGTTGTGTACGTGGTGCTGGGGTTTGAACCCGGGTCCTCGTGCTTGCCAGGCAAGCGCCAAAACCGCTGAGCCACAGCTCCAGCCCGACACATAAACTTTTTTAAGTGTTTCCAAGTTAACGAATATGAAAAAGCCCAATGAATGCTGCTATTCCTAAATAATCCAACACCAAATTGGCCAAATTTTTTTTAAATTCTGTATTAACAGAATACCCAGGATAGAAAACTAATATAAAATTTCTGATGATGGGAGAACTCACACAACCACTTTGGAAAAAGTTTTGTCACCATCAAAATAAAACTGAAGACATATTCTATGAAACAAGAACTTTTCTGCTAGATAAATACCCAATAGAAACTTGCACACAAGCCTAAGAGTTAACAGCAACCATGTTTAGGGCAGCACTGTTTATAAAAGCAAAACCTAGAACAACCCAAATTTCTATTAACAAAAGAACAAATAAATTAGAATAAATTCACTAGAATATCAAACTGCAATACAGTGATTTTTTTTATAAAACTTAAAACATCAAAACTGTAATAACACACTATTTAAGGAATCAAACATGGAAAAGCCAATGAAAGATAAACACAAAATTCAGGATATGGCGCAACTGACACAGAGGAAGTAAGGTACAATAGGTACTTGTTTTCCTGCTAATGTTCTTTTTAATAAGTTAGATGGTAAGTATACAGGAATTTAGTGCAGCCTGTTTCTTTAGACCTTATGAATGAGTACTAATCATTTTTTATTCTTCACAACATCAAAAAATTTAGAATATATGTAAGATCTGGATTTTAAGTACTTAAGACCTCAATTCAAAAGCGATACTAAACTACTCATGCAATAACTGACTTTATTTTTTCTACCATTTGATTAGCAGTGAACAGCACAATGTTATCAGTATTCCAATGGCCAAACCAGCTAACAAAATCAGAGAAAAAAAGTCATTTCATGTCTAAAACCTAATGGCCCTCCCATTTTACCTAGTTTACAAACTGATTTAAGCTCAAAACTTGATGAAAAAGATTTGGTTACCCTCAGCATCTGATACAAAGGCCACCCTTTTGCACTTAAGGCAGAATAATTAAATACAAATTTACAATATAGAGAATTCTGTTGCCTCCCACTTTGAAATAGCAAGGGAAACTGCTAAAGTCACAATTTATTTTGGTGGGGGGAGGCATTAAACAGGAATGAATTCAGGAGTACTTAACCACTGAGCCACATCCCCAGCCCATTCATTCATTTATTTATTTATTTATTTATTTATTAGACAGGGTCTTGCTAAATTGCCTAAGGCCTAAATTGCTGAGGCTGGCTTGCAACCTGTAATCCTGCCTCAGTCTCCAGAGGTGTTGGCATTACAACATGCACCACTACACCCAGCTTAAACTCATAATTTTATTTACTATTTGTACCTAACCTCACTCAAGACTTGAGCATATGATCTAGATAAATGGCACACTAGCTGACAGCAGACCCCAGCTGATTAGGTTTGGCTTTCCAAGAGATGCGTAACAGCTCTGGAATAGCAGTATGAAGTCTCTTCTAAGGCTTGCAATGAAATAGGTTTCTGGAGACAAAAATAGCAGAAAACTTATTTACAATACATAATGCAGGGAATATTTCACAAGGTCTCTCTAGCAGGTTTAACTGCAGCTGCCAAACATACACAATGAGGAAGGCAGGCCTGGCTTATAGAGTAGTTTGAATTGTTCAAAACCAGAGATAAGACTGGTACTAATCAAAGCAAACAAAATAAAAAGACATAACTGTTAGGCTGGGAACACTACATACCCAACCAAGGATGAATAAAACAATGCTTCAAGTTAAAACTGTGAGGTCAGGGGAGGTTCAGAATCAAGCAGAGTCATAATCATACTTATATCCCATTTACATTAAAACTTCAGTATGAAGAGAAGCCCTGTTCTCTATAAAATATTCCCAGTTATATTACATCTGTCTAAACAGATTTGTTACTAACACTAAAGAAAAGTCCTCAACCATACAACACCAGCCATCATGCCACTGATTCTCCCTCTTAACATCTAGAGCTGAGTAACATTTAAAGCTGATAGACACTTATGTCTCATTCCTATCAAACTTACTAAAAACTAAAAATTTTACAAATGTGACTAAAACCTTTTCAATCCACAAACTAAGTGAACAGTATAAGACTTATGTAACTTTTGATTATCTACCGATGAAAGTAATGTTTGCTACTTACAAGCTTATGGTAAGTATAATTCATGCCAAAACCCCACTGACCACCAAAAGGTTCTTGAACCAACAATGATCCAACTACTCTGGGAGAACTATGTTCTTCACAAGGACACAGAATCAGCCTGAGGTGATTCCACCTGGTTCATGTATCAGTTCTATTATTCTACATTCACAAATAAATAAAAAATGTTTAAATTTTACAAAAATTTATTGAAGGCTAAATAGCAGCTTAAAAAAGTTGAAACTAGAGGCTGGAGCAGTGGCTCAGCGGTTGCAGTGCTTGCCTGGCAAGTATGAGTACACAGGTTCAAACCCCAGCACCACAGCGAAGTCTCGGAACAAAGATAGCCACATGAAAAACTAGATGAAAACTGATATTCTCTCTTTCTCTCTCTCTCTCTGTCCCTCTCTCTTTATTCAAAAAAAAAAAAAAGTAGAAACTACATTCAATAATCAGTGAATAAATGACAATATAATAGTCTACTTCATCCTTTACAGAGGATAACATAAACGTAACCATGTCATGATACTCTCAATATAAGGGTGTGAAAATCTTCCAAAAATTACGTATATCATGGCCATTACTGTAAAAACATGCAAATGTACACACATAAATGTGTATAAGAATATATAAACAGGGGCTGGAACTGCTGCTCAGTGGTTGGAGCACTTGCCTGTCATGTACAAGGACCCGGGTTCAACCCCAGCACCACATACACAGCTAAGTGTCAGAGAAACAGGCCAGATGAAAAAATTAATAAAATTGATTCTTTCTCTCTTTAAAAAAAAGTACGTATACATACACAAGAACATGTTCGTAAGGATAAGTACTAGAAAGCTCCCAGATATTATCTCTGCATAAGAATTGTTTTTAAGCTGTATTTTCTATTTTTGCAATAAACAATTAGTGATATTGTTTTAAAAAAAAAACCTATACCTTTGTTCTATTCTTTTGCTTATAAACTCTGACAGTTGTACCCAAATTCACCTAAGTTACAGCAATGGCTGGTAATGTGAGGAATGTAAAGCAAATGCCTATAAATTTTTTTATTTGGATTTCATTAGTTTTTATTGCTGATCCTTTTCTGTTCCAGGAAGCCATCCAGCATACCACACTACATTTAGTTCCAATCCGGTTTCCTTAAGTCTCCTCTGGCTGTGATAGTTTCTCAGTTTATCTTTCCTTTTGATGACCCCAGACATTTTGAGGATCCTTGTTCTGATTTTGGTGGGCTGGGACTGTGGATTTTGAGAAGACCACAGAGATGAAATGCCACTTAACACAGGATGTCAAGGGCATCCACTACCCTCTTGACTCATCCCTGATTGCATGAATCTTTTTCACCTGGCCAAGGTAGAGTTTCCCAGATTTCTCCTCTGTGATGCTCTTCTTTTATTTTTTTTAAAAAGTACAATATGTAATATCTCTACTGTTGATAAATGCCAGTTCCAGAAACACTCTCAGTTGTCAGGAACTTTGTTGCTGAAGAAGAAAAAGTTTCAGAGAGCTGGGCTACATCTCAAAGATGCAGCATGTTTGAAGAGTAATTCCTACCTCACCTTCAACTCTGACCTACAAGATGCCCAGACAGACTTTATTCCTAGAAAGTCAATTAATCATGTTACTACTTTACCATTGCTTCTTTGAAAGAACTTGATAGAAGAATTTGTCCAAATGTTCACAAATAAATAATGCTTTCCTTCAAACATTTTTATACCTTCCTTAGGTATAAAATTAACCGATATTAACAGCGTTATATATGAGGCTCTAGGCACAATAAAAACATTTAGTGACCACCACACTAGGCACTTGGCATGCTGTCTCTTATTCATCCCCTCAACTCCACAAAGAAGTTACTCCATTAGCCCTCTCTTACATATCAGTATACATCTTATCCAAGGACACAAGAGTAAAGATTTAAACCGAGGTCTGATTCCAAAATGACACTAGATTTACCAGGGTTTGTTGTTGTTGTTGTTTGGGGGGAGTTGTTTGTTTTGAGAGAGGTCTCTCACTATACTGCCCAGGATGGTCTCCAACTGGTCCCCAACTCTCCAACTAATGAACTCAAATGACCCTTCCACTTCAGCTTTCCAAATAACTGAGACTGCAGGTGTGTCTTCCACTTTTACTATTTCTTTTCTAATGCCTATAAGCATAAATGATTACATATCACTCAGGTCCTTACCAGCTGATTCTTTAACTCAGGACAAGGCAGTGAACTGCACAGGACAGTTGCTAAATTAAAGAGTAGTTTAAAAATTGAAAGGAAATGAAATTCAATCACAAGTAAATGACAGGACATCTTTAGCCTAGTATTTTATTCGGCCTTTATAAAGGATAATATAAATGAACAATTCTTGGCTTTCCATAGCAAGCCAATTGATCTTTTTTAACTTAATGAACTGTGAGCCTACTAAGCACAAGACACTTCGAAAATACCAAACTGAGCAAAGCTCAGCCTTCATCCCAAAAAAACTCTTACACACAACTGAAGAAAAGGCATATACAAAGTAGTAGTATTAATTTAATAAGAAGTAACACTTCAAGAAACACAAATATCAAGAACTTTGGAAAGTTCATTTCAAGTAAACTGGATTTTACTCATATAAAAGATCAGAAGTCTTCTCAAAATTAAGCACTTAGATTAAAATATCTCTACCTTCTTAAACATAAAACCCAGGATAACAACAAAATGCTAGCATTTATCACCTTTGTATGTTAAATGCTTTATGTGTTTAGTTAGCATTTAATCTCCACCAAAACTCTTAAATAAGTACTATTAATGGCTCCATTTTAAAAAGAAAACTTTCAGAAAAACAGCTTATTTGCCCAAAAGCACCCCACCAGAACTGGATGCAGTTGAAACTCAAATGCAGCAGTCTATCATCTATTTTATTCTGCCTTTTGACACATTAATTTGACACACATATGCTGACCACTTGCTGCATACAGAGTATCATTAGGAAATGAGCATAGGTTAATGAACAGATGGCTCATTCCCAAAGTTCACCTTCTGACTGAAAGACATATTCATATAAATTTTCTAATAAAGTAATTAGATTGTACAAAATGTTGTAAAGGAAACAAACAGGTGATATAAGAGTAACTGAGAAAGGCTTACAGATCTCATGGTGTTAAAAAAAGTCTCATAGTTTTGTTCAATTTGTTCCCAAAGACAGGGGCTAATAAGGCTAGGAACCAGAGAAAAGAGGGTCAGGCCACTCCTAATGAAAATGATCAGAGAAGTGGCAAGAGAAAGTCTTAGTTTTATCACAGATGTGGGAACAAGTTTAGGAAAAATTACAGGGACTTGATTGATCAAGGTCTTAAGCTAGGACTGAAAGAACTATGATATCAGATGACAAGTGACATTTTGGATAGGGAAAGACTACAAAGATATCCTCTGACTGGAGCAAGAGAATAAGGCTAGCCTCAAGAGGTACCCTAACTGTAGGACTAGAATTCTGGAAGTAATGGGAACTCTAGTATGAGGATAAGCATAATCAGACTGGGAAAAACAACTTCTATATAAAAGGTCTTGTTTGGTTGTTTTTTTTGTGACTCTTTGCAAGGTAATGAATTACAGCAGAGATATTAACAAAGAGGCTACTACAACTACAACTGACTTTTGTGACAAATTTTAAAAACTGACAATAGGAGGTGGTAATAATGAAAAAAGCTGCAAGAGCCACTCTAAATGAATCCAACATGGAGTACCCCCCAAACCAACAGTACAAATAAGCCCTGCATTCTTTCGCCAATGTGTCTGGCTTTTGTCCACAAACTCCAATGATGCAACATTCTTTCTACTGACTGTCACCTATACTTAATGAACTTGGTTTCCTAGTATCTTTTTAAATTTCTAACAGAGAAGTATCAGTACACATTAATTCACTTATCATCACAAAAATGTCGCCAAATTTTAAATACTCTATTTACACAGTACGCACATTTTCAAAAGCAAACAACTGTTTTTTGTTTTAAGTCCAGGTCCCACGTTGGCTTCAACAAACTAGAAAACCTTAAAGAATCAAAAGGACCTGTGCCAGGTTTAGCATGTTGAGCGGCCCCAATGCTATTTTTAGATCAAGCAACACTTCTCCATGTGCAAATTTTTCCAAATGATACCAAGAAGGTCAAGGATCATATCCTACATAAAAACAAGACCTACCTAACAGCTAAGATTTCTCAGAATGGCTTATCTACAAGTGTTGTGACCTGAAGGATTTTATTTTTAAGTTCATTTTTACATGTATCTTTGGTTTTTGTGTATTTTATATTTGCAATCCTTATTTGTATTAATATGTTTGTTTTCATTCTTACACTTTTTATATATGGCAATGTTAAATTCTACTGGAATTCTTTAAAAAACAAAAAGCCTTACTTTGTATCAGCAAAGTAACTAAGGTCTCTGAACAACCTACTGAAATATACAAGTGAAACTATCACCATCTCCTCTGTACAGGCTAACGCTGGAACTCAGACTGGAGCTCAGAACAATTAATTAACTTCACTAATTCAAGATGGTACTGGAACTGGCAAGGACAGCGCCATGATCAGGTCTCTCGACTGCACACACACACACACAACCAATTTATTTTGAATATTCATGTACTTCTCTTCAACAAACCTACACTAAGAACCAAACTGCTGCCGTCCTGCCATTATGTCGAGTCTTGAAATGCAGCAGGAACACTACCACTCTTCCGTAAACACAAACGCTGCAACACATGCTCCAGTCAGAACCCCAATTCAATGCTGGGTTTGTTCCACTGCACAAAACTTAATAAAAATACACTATGGCCTTAAAGGAAACCCCTCAACGGAACTGTCCTTTTCACTCCGTGGGAAATTCAGTAATGGAGAGAAATGACTCATCCCGTTAAGTTAGAGGTTTCTAAATTAATAATTTTGGTTGTCGAAAGAAAAAACAAATTACACAGACCCCCTGTCTACCCTCACCCCCAACTTGCTTGAGTGTCAAAGCACAGTAGTAAAACACAAAGCGCGGCTTGCTCTTCTCTGAGACTCCGGCTGTCCCGAGGCAACCCACTCCTCCAAGCCTAGCGGATAGCTTCCGCGCCCGCACCCAGCCCGCACAGGGGAGGCAGCCCGGCCCGCAGCCCCCAGCCCCAGCCCAGCGAAAACCCTGCGCAGGGGCTACGGCTATCGCCAGCAAGAGCTGCCCCTTTCCCAGACGTCCCAACCTGAGCTGGGCAGCCCACACACCTGGTGTCTCCGCCCCCGCGGAGGACGCACAGCCGGAACCGGTCGCTTAACGCGGCGACCAGCGGCTGCCGGGCGACCCGGGACAAGTCGGCTTCCGCCCTCAGCTCTCATGGCCGCGGCGGACCGCGCCCCCGCCCCCGCGTGCGTCCAGGGTCCCCGGGACCCCGGACCCTGAGATCCTTGAGGGAGAGATGGGGAGAGGGAGATGGCGAGGGGGGCTCAGGGAGGAGGAGGAAGTGCAGCCTCGGGAAGAGGAGGAGCGCGACTCGAACTGCGCGAGGGCGGGAGGGGAAAAGAAGGCAAAGGAGAGGGGGTCCACCGGGAAGGCAGCGCTGTGGGCGAGCGGGCTTCTACCTGCGAGCAGAAGTACGAGCCCTGGATGCCCAGCTTGATGCAGGTGGGACACTGGAGCTTGGCCTCACTGCTGCAGCCGTCCGTCTCACAAACCCGCGTCTCCACGGCCGCCATGCTGCCCGCCTGCCGGAGGAGCGCCTCACCGAGGAAGAGGAGGGAGGGAGGAACGGCAGGGCGGAGAAGAGGGGAGAGCGACCGAGCCGGGGGAGGAGCTCGGCCCCCTGCGGGCCTGGGCGCGGAAGTGGGAGGAGCGCAGGTCCGGCCCGGAACACGCTGCGCGCCCCGCCCACTCCCCGCCCCGCGCGCTCAGCCGTCGCCCCGCCCGCGCCCGCGCCCCGCCTTCCCCCACCCACCCCGCCTCCGGGGCGGCGCGCACGTGGGGGCTGAGAGGGAGCCCTGCCTCGATTTCCACCAGATCCGCGCTGTTCATCGTCTGCTCTCCGCTAGCGTGACCTCCCCACTCCGGTGGTGAAGGCCCGGTGTGACCGCGAGGAAAGTCGGTGACGCCGCGCACTCTCTAAGCATAGGGAGAGAATACAGAGGCGTGCTCACCGAGAGACCGGAGCCCTGCACGTCCCCACTCAGAGGCGAAAGAAAAGGGCGCTCCGCTCTTACGCTTCGGTTCGACTGGCCGCTCCTTGGAAAGTAATTCTCTTTTCTAAATTGTGTTACTCACTGACTGTGTTTCTTCTGAGGCCTAAAGACCACCGCTTGCCACAGAAAGAATCCAGAGCTGTTGTCCTCACTGGTGCCCGAATTTTTTGAACCCGCCCACCGTTCAAAATGTATAGTAAAAGTAACGCAACTAGTAGATACTCAGTACTCTTATTTCTTGTATTACCTTAGTTAACTACTTAAGAGGTAAATAGGAAAGAATTGTGTTAATAGTGAAGTGTCAGAGTTAAGTTTTACAGGTTACCAGCTACAGACCTGTTGCCTTAAATCTTTCAACTACATTCCAGATCTGCCATTTTCTGCTTTGTTTTTGTTTTTTGGGTACTGGGGATTGAACCCAGAGGCACTTAACCTCCGAGCATACCCCCGACCCTTTTTATCTTTTATTTTGAGACAGTGTCTCACTAAGTTGCTGCCTTTGAACTTGTGATCCTTCTGCCTCAGCCTCCCCAGTAACTGGGATTACAGGCTGCACCACTGCAGCTGGGTCAGATCTGCCAATTTCTAAGTTGTACTGAATACCTTCTGTCACTAGGGAAGAAAAACTAATATTTATTGATCATCAACTAAATGCTGTGAACTTATTTTTTAATTTTCATATTTAATGCACTAGAAAAACATTACTTTTTATCTTAATAACTTTCTTTTGTTGTATAAGTATTGTATATAACATAATAAAATCAGTAATAAAAATGTATATACATAAGCAAAAACTCAACCACCAAATACATGTGTATATATACGTGTGTATATGACATTTATATGTGTATATATAAAATATTTTTCTTAAAAACTGGGCCATACCATGCATGAGTATGTATTGTCCCTAAATACTCTTTTATCACATAATTTTAGTGGCTGCATAATATTGGGTAGTTACTGAACCAAACCCACTAAAAATAGAAATTTGGATTATTTTTATAGTTATATACCATAAGACTTCAACTCTGCATACATCCTTATTTATTTAAGATATATATTTTTTTTTAAGAGAAGGACAGTGAGAGAGGGAGAGGCAGAGAGAATCAATTTTTATTTAGTTTTTCTTATGACTTTCATTGCTCTGACACTTAGTTGTGTATGTGGATGCTGGGGTTTGAACCTGTGTACTTGCGCATGCCAGGCAAGCGCTATAACCCCCGAGCCACCACTCCAGCCCCTAAGATATATTCTTAAAAGTGGAATTGCTGCATCAAAGTCATTTTCACTATCTATTGTTCTTTATAAGGTTCACCCTATTTTTACGTATCTCATTGTATCCCTGAAGGACATTTATCATTTAAAAAGGAAAGATAGTAACTTCACAGTGAAGAAACCAGGCCATATTCTTGTAACAATGTTATCAAAGTGAAAATCACCAATAAAGAAAAAATCAGTTTCATGTCCCCTCCTTAGATGAACCCAGAAGAACACAGTATGTCTTTTGTGGCATTCCTGCCAAAAATGCATAATATATTCTAATCATGAGGATACATGAGACAAACCCAAACTGAAGAGTCTGTAGTATAATTGATCCAGGCTTTTCAAAATGCCAGTGTGCCAACAGATAGAAAGATTTGACAAACTATTCCAGATTCAAGGAGTCTAAAAAGACATGACTAGATGCAGTGCATGACCACGGGCTAGAATTTAGACCAGTAAGAAAAAAAAAAAGTGTTTCTGCTGGAAAGGAAATTAGGTTGTAGTATATCCTTATAATCTTCTGACTTTGATATGGTGTAGTTAACTGTACATTGTGTGTATGTATTATGGGAAACAAAAGGAATAAAATGAATGTGATATAGTGTTAATAATTGGGAAACTTGGACATAACAGTGTTTTTCCCAATTCTTGCAAAATTTCCACAAGTTTGAAACTATTTCCAAATAAAATTATTTCAAAATAAATTATTCAAAATTATTTCAAAATAAAATCCTTCTTAGGGTTTAATCCCCAGCACTGGGGGGGGGGGAAGAGGGGGAGGGACTTCCTAGATATTCATCACCTGCAGGTCCAAACCAAATTGTTTGTGTCTAACTCTGGCTTACTCTTTATCTTTAGTCTCTATTCTCACTATTCTTTATGTCTAGGCCTTAACCCTCTAGCAAAAGCTCACTGCTCCTGGTTTCCTGAATACATAGTGGTATTTCATTCTTTCATGTTCTTACACATGCTCTTCACTCTCCCTGGACTGCCTTTCCCCATTTGATCTTTTGATGAAATTACTGTTTCTTGACAATCTAGCTCCAACACCATTCACCCATTAAACTTTTGATGACCTCCTCCGCATTAGTTAATCAATGTCTCCTCTGTGCTACCTCTAAACCCAGTACAAAGTGCTGTTGTTGCAGTTAACGACAATTTTTGCTAACATTTATTAAGGACTTAAAATATCCCAGCATATGGTACGATGCATATACTAGTGGTTTTACTACCCTTAATCTACACTATGAGGAAGGTAGCAGTGTTAATCCCATTTTTACTTCTGTAACTCAAGGTCAAATAGCAAGGAGGTGACTGAACCTGAAATTGAGCTGAAGTCTGTCTAGCTAGAAATTCCATGGATTTGATTTCCTTTTTAGTTTGAGATGGGGTTCCACTACACCACCCAGGCAAGGCCCTCCTGCCTCAACTTCACAAGTAGCTGGAACTATAGATGTGCATCACTGTGCCCAGCTCAAACTCCATATTCCTAACCACTATAGCTCGTTCCCTTTCATGTTTTTACCTGTGTGTCCTACTAGACTGTAACTTCATGTGATGAGAAAGAGATTTAATTGCTTTTTATCTCTATCCTTTACCCTTAACCAAACCATGGTGCTTGAAATATAGTAGGTGCTCAATAAAAGTTTTCTTTCTTGATTATTAATTTATGAATTATTTCAAACTGTAAAAAAAATAATAAATGTGTGTTTGTGGAAAGAAAGGGATAAAATATCTATTCTATCAGTCAGAACCCAGAAAGAAAGAAATGGCACATTCAAGCTGGGTCATTTAAGGAGTAAAGAGTTTAATAAAGGGACTAAAATCAAGGCATTAACAGAATCTTGAAAAAGCATAAGAAATGGTCCAATAAGTGAGTGTTAACAATGAGGCAATATCTCCATTCCTAGACCTGAAGGAATGAGGGGACTGAGCAATCACCAAAGCCTTAGGAGACCATTGTAGAGACCTCCTAATAGAGTTATGATGTTTGGTTAAGAAACCTGCCCAGGGGCTATAGTTGTAGCTCAGAGGCAGAGTGCTTCCCCAGCAAGTATGAGACCCTGGATTCAATCCTTAACACCACATAAAAAAAAAATAATAATAATAATAGAAAGGAAACCTAGCCAGTCCAAGGCCACCATAATGTTAAGACTTTATTCTTCCCCCTACTTCCAGTCTTCTGAAAACTAGAAGGACAAGTATCCCATTTATTTGCAGTAGACTGACCATACTGGGTAGCCTCCCTATACGTAAGGCAGAATTGAGAACAGTGGAAAATGCATCCAGAGAGGCAAATGGAAGATAATCCAGAATAGCGTGGTACCCTATCCAGTTTAAAAAATGGAACATGGTCAATACAGTTGAAGTCACCAGTGTACTCTCTCCATTTGCACCCCACTTTACCTCCCCAGAAATGGAAGTCATTGTCCTAAATTTGGTGTTTATCATTCCCATAAATATCTTTCTTTTTTAAGAGATAAAGACAGTAAGAGAGAAAAGGAAAAACAGTTTTATTTGGTTTTTCATGTGGCTTTCATTGCTCCAAGACTTTGTTGTGTATGTGGTGCTGGGGTTTAAACCTGCATACTTGCACATGCCAACCAACCACAGTAACCACCAAGCCACTGCTCCAGCCCCCCATAAGTATCTTAAGAC